>ASXC01006383.1:0-19009 GCA_000411055.1 Leavenworthia alabamica
GTAGGCACGGATATCGAGGTGTCGTGTTGACACAGATATCGATGCATTATTTGTGTGTATTGTTGTGGCGGCATAGTTGGTGTATGATCCGACTGTGCCGGGAGATTCTTGTATGTATAAATATTGGGTGTATATATGTATATATATGTGGTTGTATATATATATGTATATTTGTTGCATATTTCTAGTATTGTGAGGATACACTGCTGGTTACCCGACCGTCCGGACTCTGTAGCGTAGCCGGTAGTCGGGATGAGCGCCTCACTCAGTATTATAATATACTGATCACTCTCTTTTGGGTGCAGGTAAAGAGAAGTGAGGCTAGGAGCGTGAACCCAGGACTGGAACGAAGAGATTACATAGGGGGTCGACTAGTCTCGGGTTTTGTTGTATATTAGTCCTTATCGGACTCGTGTTTTGGATACCGGGGCGGGTATCTGATATGGTATTGTATATATATTATTCCGCTGCATGTTTTATACNTGGTATTGTATATATATTATTCCGCTGCATGTTTTATACGTATATTATAGTTTATGAAAAAGTTTTAAATTATTCGGTTTTACGGGTTTATGACGTAACCCCGTGGAGGGATTGTGTCAAGTATAGTTTGCAAATATATTTTTCTATATTACATAATGAAATGTTATTAGTCATATATAATCTGTTATGTGATTTAGTTAGTTTATAGGAACTTTTTATAGTCCTTTTTAGTTAAATATTCAGTTTTAAAATAAGGTTGGTTACTGAAGCACATACACCAAATTTTGATCACAAAGCTTCCATAATAAGAAATATATAATAGGAAATTGGAAAATGTTACATTTTATTATTTTAAATGTAATCTACTTTGCCGAGGCACTCATGGACTCACACACCTTATTTCTACTCTACCGTGTGTTATTCTATTGCAGACTTGAAGCTAAGTTGCTCGTGTGACACCTTATCTTACTTGGACTCGAGAAGAACCGAAGAGAATGGAGCCACATCGTAGCTATCAGCCACGCTGGCCACACCTTCCTTCACAAAATCTTCCGGTGATTCAAGATTTGTATCAACCTGTGTACAAACGTCACAATTAGGTCGGTCATGGAACCATTAAACCAAATAAGATGAAACAAAGAAAGAAAAATACGACTAACCACACGAAACCATTGTTTTCCTTGCGGTGGCTGTGGGATTAGAGCATTGACAAAGTAGTCATGGGCGTTAAATGCGACATAGATATCACAGTTACTTACACCGTCATGTAGCCTGCAAGAAGAATTTACCAGTCAAGCAGTAGTAATTATACACTATGGAAGAAACTTTGAATTCTTTTGTTGTTGTTGTTGTGTCTTACGTGAAAGCTAGGAACTTGCTCTCAGTGTTATCCCAATAATCTTCATGCCATGTAATCTCACCCTTTTAGATAAACATTGTAACATTAGGGTAGCTCACGAAGTCAAGTAATGAATGTAAATGAGAAGAAGTTAATTACTTTGGTGAGGAAATTTTCATGCTTGAGTATATGGTGTGAATGTCGGAACTTGATCATCTCTGAGAAGAATCGGAAATGGTTTTGCTTCTTTGCATCGAGCTGGATTTAAAATGAAGAAAGTGATTACTACACTTTCATAGAGGAATCTATAGTAAGTAGCGAAGAACACGCCGAGAGATGTAAGACTTGCCTCGTTCCACTGGAAATTGTTGATAGCGGTATCATGACCGTAGCTGTTGTTGTTACCATACCTGGTATGTCCATATTCGTCTCCCATTAGCATCATTGGTGTTCCCTGATCATTAATCACGAATTGGGTTTAGGATTTTCTAAGAAACGGTGGTGTATGTTTTTGCAATATGTACCTGAGAAATCATTAAAGCTAAATGAAAATTCTTCATTTGCCGAGCTCGTAACAACTTGATGTGCGCATCACCAGTTTCGCCTTTCAAGAAACATAAGTATAAACTTATAAGAAATTATACAGAGAAACCATCAACGACTAAATGTTGTGAAGTGAGGTTCTTCTTACTGTACCTTCAAAACCACAGTTCCAGCTATAATTGTCATTACATCCATCATTTCCTCCTTCTCCATTGGCTTCATTGTGCTATATTATATAAATAAATATCCGTAAACACACATACTCATCCATGTTTTAAGATCGATACATTGGAAATCAAAAGTACCTTAAAGTTATACGATACAAGATCTCGCAATGTGAATCCATCATGTGCAATCACGAAATTTACACCGTGGTAAGGCTTCCTCTGGTTAACCTTATATAAGAAAAACGTGGAAGTGTGACAATATCCTGAAACCTACTCAGATTCTACAGAAGTTAATGTACTAAGTGTTCCCTGAATAACTCTTACCTGGTAAAGATCAGAAGATCCTGAAACCCGAGTAGCAAAACTTCCTTTCATACCACTGTCACCCTGAAAATATAGAAGATTAGACTGTGTCTGCAATAATGCATGCCTTTCGAAAGACTAGGTGAAGTACTACAATGTTATATACCTTAATAAATCTTCTAATATCATCACGATACATTCCATTCCACTCAGCCCACCTGACTTGGGGAAAAATCCAGTTGTCATACCAGTTACATAACAAACCAATTACTATTCGGAGGCATAAACTTAAGCTAGTTATGAAGCTAAAACTGTTACCTATCCCAATTTGGAAACTTTCCGACTAGATATAATCCTCCACAATCCCAAGGCTCTGCGATTATTTTACATCTTGAAAGGACCGAATCCTTGGCAATTGCCTGTTTCAATACGAAATTTTGAAATGAACAAGCTCATAGCTAGTAGCTACCATTTTATAGTTAGTTTATGAAAATGTATGCAACAATGCATTAAAATCTACCCTTATGAGAGGTGGAGCACTGAGTGGAGATCCATCTGTTGCTCGGCAAAGCACACTAGCAAGATCAAATCGGAAACCATCCACGTGATACTCAGTGACCCTGTGATTAGATAAAAATGTAGAACCAGGAATGAGTAACTTGTGAAGTAACAATAATGTCTGTAAAGAAGATGTAAAAGTTAACAAGTGAACCTATCAAATCACTATAATGTACATACCAGTGCTTTAAACTATCCAGTATTAGTTCCATAACAACAGGATGGTTACAGTTCAGTGTATTCCCTGGAAATAGAAAACAATAAAAGAGATACGCTACAGCTAACCGAAAACAAAACTTTCACTTGAACTACGGAATTTTCAAAAAGTAAAGCCTGGAGAAAGGTTCAAAATAAATTACCACAGCCTGAAAAGTTAAGCAGTTTGTTGTTTGGATCAAGCATGTAATAAATCTGCACACAGATGTTAAACTGCTTAGAGTTCCAAGAAAAGAAAATAAATAAACTGATGAAGGACAGTTCTCTGATCACTAACCTTATTGTCTATGCCACGAAATGAAGTGGTGTAAGGGTATTGGTCATCTGCTTCATTGGTATGATTATAAACTACGTCCAAAATTACCTGCAGAGAAAAATTGTAAGAATACTTCTGAAGAGTAATCAGATACAATAATTTCAACAAGGAACGAACTTCATTCACCAAAATGAAACAATAGGTCACAAGATAAAGGAGGCAGGACTAGGACGTTGCTACCTCTATACCAGCAGAATGTAAGGCTTTGACCATTTCTTTAAACTCTTTTGAAGCTTTAATAGGGTCTCCTTCACCACTAGCATAACGACTCATTGGAGCAAAAAAGTTAACTGTTGAGTAACCCCATGTGTTAACCTAAAGAAAACTCTTTCAGTTAGGGGAAGCACTGAAATATTCATTCATGAGGGCTCAATGAAATTTGAAAAGGGAAAACTTTTATGCTTCTCGTGGCAACAAGACCTGTAAAAATATTAAAAGCACAAATAAATGAAATTTTCTGTTTCGTGATTACCATGTGATCTCTAGGATTAGAACGCCTCTGAAGCTCTAATTCATCGAACTCAAACACTGGCAATAACTCCACTGCATTTATACCCAGCTCTTGAAGGTGTGGGATCTTTTAAGAGAAGAAAAAAAGAGTGAGCTATAAAAGAAGCTTTGTACATAAACAGACAAACAGATGAACATATCCTCAATGTCTCAAATCTATCATAATAAGTTTTTTCACACTTTTTATGTTATCTCGTTTTAACCCTGGTTCCATCAGCTGTAAGCATGAATTGTAGTAATTTCAGCATCTCAACATGTGTATGAGGAAGAATACAATTACCTTCTCAATGACACCAAGGTAACTGCCCCCTATAGCTGGATCCGTCCCACTGGATTTATCAGCAGTAAAAGCACGAACATTCATTTCATAAATAACAAGATCCTTCTGCAAAACAGCAGCAGATGACAAAAAAATATGGTAAGAACGTATTACAACAAAACAATTAGCTTAAGGAGACAAGCAAAATTTTTACCTCGGGTATGTCAGGGAACTTGTAGTCATCTCCCCAGTTAAATGGCGAACTCTCGAAGTCATAAGTTCCATAAAACTGAGCAAACTTTTGGCTACTATCTCCAAAAGAGCTGCGACCCTTAACTAGCTTTGCATAAGGATCCAAAAGCACAATGCTACTGTCAAACCGATGCCCTTGTTGCCATTCTCCAGGACCATCAACATGGTAACCATAAAGAACATTTCTGAGAGGCAAATCCTAACATAATGTAAAAGGATAAAAATCACAGCTATAGCACAAATTGTAAGAAGAAGATCATCAGAAAATAATACTACCTGAATACAAATGTGCCAGGTATCCCCAGTCTTGTTTATGCTGGGATCCAAAATAAACTCGATCATACCATCTTCATTCACGTCACCCTTATTACTGAAAATATATCATCAGAGAACAATACCATCAATTATTAAGCAAATAAATCATAAAAAAAAACTTCAAAATCTCACTAACCAGTTAACTCTAATCAACAACATAATCAAAGTTCGTTATAGGAAGTGAAATTCTCAAGATAGCAAACATCAAAATACCTCTGAGGAAGTGATAAGCACAATGTAACAGAAGTAGCATTCTGAGAATACAGAGCAAAGTTGATTCCATTGTTGACTTGAGACACACCAAGAGGAGATATATCACCAGGAGAAACTTTAAAAGATTGTTTCGTCTCCGTCATTAGAGATGCTTCGTCCTAGAAACAAAAAATTCAAAAACCTCTCTGAAGACTATATCACTAAAATCTAGACAAAAAAACAGGGGAGTTACCTTAACCACACGTTCGTGTGCACGACGACAATAGACCTTAAGTGTTGAACGATCCTTAATCTACCTACGATGAAACAATGAAGATCATATAATTTAACTGTGAGACGTAAATCTAAGAAGCGAACGAGACTATAGATTACGAAGAAAACGTGCCTTACGAAAGAAAATTCGAGATCCAGAAACTTTCCTGCTCAATTTCAATCTACGAGTACCAAAGCCAAATTCAGAATCACAACTACAATTTCCAAATTAAGACAATCAAAGAGACGAAAGTAGTAGTAAATTGACTAACCCCATGGGAATGGTGAAGATAGAGGAAGCATTATCGAATGACAGAGGAGTCGTAGAGAAATTGGAAGAAGAAGAAGAAAGTGAGGTAAGCATCTTCTTCTTTGCTTCAGTGATCAGTGATTCGAGAATCTTACTTTTTCTGGTTTGTAGTGAGATTCATTAATATAAAGAGTTTTTTAGTGATGGGACTTTGGGAGAAGAAACAAAGGTCGGACACGTGGACGGAAGCGCGAGTCTCGTCTATAGCTTTCATTGTTTTCTGGGAAAGTTTTTCCGTTTGTCATTTTCCGAGAAAATATCTTCTCTATTTAAGTAACCAGTGATCCGATTTTTCTACTATCAGTTAATCTACATACTCGACCGGTTTAACCTAAACCATTATGATGATTTTGAATTAGAAATGTGGATCTTATACAAAATAATATAAAACGCATTATTTAAATAATGTAATAGAGTAATAGATGATTAAAAAACAAGATTAAAAGATCTAAAATCTTATTCTATTTTAGCAGTTTAACTTATTAAAAAAAAGCTTTCCAAAACAATTACTAGAACACTCACTATACAAAGCTTTTAAGAGAAGAAGAGTAACTAAGAAACAAAGCTCCTACAGTTCACTTTCACAAATAGAGATGTGATCATAAGCAAAACCTAATCTTCATACTCAGTCTCTTCATCATCCTCCTCCTCATTGTTATCCCCATACCTCCAGCCATCTTCAACATTCTCTCTATCTTCCTCTGTCTCCTCACTATCTTCTTCTTCTTCTCTTTCTACTTCTTCAAACGTTTCTTTTGCTTGCCATGGTTTTTGAGCCATCCTTGCTTTGGCCGGAGAAGAGGTTGAACCTTTCTTCACAGCTTTAGCTGGTGGTGTTCTCATGTTTGGCTTACTTCTGTTCTGTTGTTTATGTGTTTGACTTTTCCCATTACTAGTGTGTTTCCTGTAAAGATCTTGGTCACTTCCACCATCCATATCATTCCTGTCACTGTTGTTGTCCTTGTTCTGCGGAGTGTTCTCTTCTTTTAAATGCCATCTCTTCAAGTGTAGCTTAAGCTTGTACTCATGTATGTAAGTTTTCTCACATCCTTCATAATGGCATGCATATGGACGATCTGAGTTATAAACCACTGTAGGTGTTTTGACAGCTCTTGATACTTTCTCTACAGGTGGAGTATATTTAGGCATTGTCTCTCCAGCAACATTCTGTTAATAAGGTTGAGAAATTGAGAGAGATAAGTTCTAAGATGGATAAAAATAAGGGTGTAACCATGAAAGAATCTACGCAATGAGTTCTGCCTACAGCGCAATTTGAGTACTCATTAACAATGAACACTTCAGCTACCAGAAGCATTGAGTTTTAAATACTATTACTATACGTTTCAATCTATGAGTAATGATACCTTTTCATGGTAGGCAGCAACATGATTCTTTAACTTGTATTCATGAGCATATCGCTTTCCACAGCCACTGTATGGACAGATGTGATAATTTTCCTGTGAATGAGTCTTCATGTGAGATTTGAGGTTAAAATCCAAGGAGAAAGCCTGCATCAATCATTTAAGGAGTATAAGTTACAGTATGAGAATGAATATACTGAAGCTGTTATAACAGTGTAACACGTCCCTTTCCGACAAAATTAGGCTAGTCAGAGTGATAGAATCGAATCACCTTTCCACAGCCTTCATAAGTACATACAAAGGCTCTTTCCCCAGTATGAATGAGAAAATGTCTCTTCAACTTTGAACTATCCAGAAATTTCTGTTACAGAAAAAAAAACAGAGCATTAGCTAAATTGATTGATGAAGAACGTTTAACAATTAACGATGTTAGTAAATCTTAAGGTAAAACTCAATCCTCAAACATCAACATCAATCACAGATTTTATGTGCATGTAACAACACTCTTGAGACCCTTTTCTCATAACCAAATCAGTTCTATTTGAATGCAACTCTGAAACTCTTTTCTCATATCTCTAAGACTCCTTCCCATAGCAAACAAAAAGAGTTCCTTAGCTAATAGATGGATGAAGAACGTCTCAAGGTAAAGCATCAACATCAATCATTCCATTTGTATACAACATATAGATTCTTTTCTCATATCTATATCATTCTATTTGTATGTAACATTGAGACCCTTTTTCTCATATCTAAATCACTAGAGAACCTTTCTCTCAATATCTAAATCAATACTGAGGAGAGGTTAATTATTAATGTACCTTTCCACATCCAGCGTAATGGCAAACATATTGTCTTTCACCATGGATATGAGAATGCTTTCTCAATGCACTAACATCAAAAAAAGTCTTCCCACAACCATCATAACTACATAGAAATAAAACCTCTGTAGTAGGTTCAGGTTCAGGCTCAGGAACATCAGACTCTTTCTCTTTTTCTTTAAGTCTCTTCAAAGTATCCTCTGTAAACCAAACATTGCAATCACAAATTCTATATCACCAAAACCCTAAAATTGAATCTCATTACAGCAATTAGTTCTTACCTGTGACCCATTTGTGAAGATAACACTTTCCACCTGTAGCAATAATATCTTGTGGTACCCTAAAAACAAATACATGTTAAAACCCTAATTGATGTATTTGGCGAAAGATGGAATCAGCGAATGTTACCATTCTTTGATCCACTTAACAGCAGGAGCTTTGGATTTAAGGATGGGACGTCTTTCGAATGGATTGTGATATGGAGAGTATTGATCCATTCGATTCCTCTGTGGTAAGCTGTGAAATCAGAATTTTTGGGGGAAGATGATGATTAGGGTTTTGAGTTTTGTGTGTAGGAATGAACAATAGAGACGAGAGGAGAGAGAGAGCTTGAACAATCGATTATTAATGGAGTTTGTTCCGGTTCGATTCTAGACCGGAAATAACCGATATCTTCTTTATTGGTTCGTGCCGTTCCCGGTTTACATTATGTGCATCGATTTAAAGAATGGGCCTATTTTGAACAATATAATACGTTATGTCGTTATTAAACAAAAATAATACGACTTTATGAGCGAAGTTTTATTGAGTAATTTAGTATTTTACATATAAAGTAACGATGAAGTTTGTGTGTCTTTTTATTATTTACCACATAATGTTTTCTTTCGTAATACTGGAATTTTTTTTTTTCAAACTATATGTTTTATAGCTATTTTTTAAATTATAACATCTAGATTAATATATATTAATACTGAAAATTATATGACAAAAAGAGAATATTGAAGATTCTGATGAAAGTAAAAAATATTTTAAAAGTAATTTGAATATATATTGTTGACACATTTATAATAAAAAATTTGAAAATGATGTTTCCGCCTAAAAATTTAAGGTTTCAAGGATTCCAAAAATTTCAAAATTTATTTTTTTTATTTTTTTGACAGCCTTTCAAAATTTATTTAAAGTTGCTATAACATATAGTATACAAAATCAAATGTTGTTGACCCAAAAAATTTAGTCCAATTTCTTTTTATTGTTAAACTTATCAAAAACAAAGACACAACGACACACACAAAAAAAAACACTTAGCATGAGGAACAAAAAAACTGTTCATTTCATTTGACGGAATAATTTATTTGATTATTTATTGTCTAATTTACCGAAAACAAAACAATATGAAACTCTTCTATTAAAGTAAAAATTAATAAATTATACTAAATCCTAATTATTGTTGCTTGTATACTTCAAAGTCCTTTATCAAAATCTGATCCATCGTCGAAAATTGAAACCACGAAAGTCTTTTGATTTGACTAAAATGATAACAAAATCGAAACAGGTTTTGTTTCTATGGCTTGAAGGTTTCCGAGAAGCTTGTTCTCTTCACCGTGTTATCATTCTCTGTCACAGGTTCTTCTAATTTTGTTTCCTCATAAATTTACAAACTTTAATTTCAATCTAATGTCACTTGATTTGGTTTTTGACTGTTGATTAGGTCAAGAAACCTCTTATTACGAACTGGGCAGTGTTTTCTTTTAAATGGTTTCATTTTCTTAGGAAGGTAACCAAAAAAAATCTCATCTTTATTGTCTCTCTACTATACTTGATTTGGTTTAAAAATGAAGACTTTTTTATGAACTTATGATTCAGACAGTAAAAAATTGGATTTTTTTTATGAATAGAAAGCTCTCATAGTCTCATTACAAAGACTTTTAATAGCTTACCTTTGGTCTTTGAGATTTGTGCAGTTTAGGTTTGTTTAAGTGGTTTATTGATCCAGCTCTTCAATGGATATTACCTGATCAATGTTCTCCAATTACTACTTCTCAAGAGTTTTGTTCTTATGGTGGATTTTACATCTTTCTACGTAATGGACTTTTGCAGCTCTTTTATGTAAGTATATGATGTTGCTTACACTGAGATTTTGAAGAGCCTTCTTAATGATCTTGGTTTTGGTTATAGGTGTTTTGGTTCTATCCTCTTTACATGCTCAGCTTCATCTTGAGTAACATCTGGTAGCTTTCTTGCATCTCTACTTTTGTTTCCATGCCTTTACGTGAATATTGAAGTCATGAGGACCATCTAATGTTCAGGTATAACGATATTGCAAAGCTTGGATTTGAGGCAATTGAGAAATCTGAGTTAAACTCAACAGCAGAATCATTAAGACAAGGTGAAGCTCCAGTGTCACTGAGTCCTGAAAGGCCTTCTGGTCTTGGAGGGTACTGATCTTTCTTCTCACTAATTCAAAATCAAAAAAGTTAAAAACACATTTGTAAGTGTTAAAAATCTTTCCTTTTGCTACATGATTCTCTACAGGGTAATGATCGGTATAGGAGAACAAGTGTATTCGTTACTTCTCCTGACATTTTTCTTTCTTGAGGTAAATGGTGTTTTCCTTTATAAATCTCCATTGAATCTATACTAATGAGCTGTTCAAAACAGGTTTATGTTGTTGGTATTATACCATACATCGGAAAAATACTTAATTTCTTACTTCTTTCATGGATGTATGCTTACTACTGTTATGAGTAAGTTCTTATCATATACTTAAGCTTACTAAGTCAATGATGCTAAGCAATAGAGTTAGTTACACTTTGAATACTTACTAATTACAGATATAAATGGAACTTTTCGGGGATCTCTCTGGAGAAAAGGCTAGACTATTTTCAATCTAACTGGCCATTCTTTACGGGTTTCGGTAACTTCATTTACTTTGTTTGATTACATTAAAGATGAGGAAGAAACTAAAGGTTTGGTTTATAGGAAGCCCTTGTGTGTTGGCCATTTTTTTTCTTTCACCTCTTGTGAGTGGAGCTCTTATGGCTATCTTGTTTCCATTGGTAAATGATTTTTTCGGTTTTTAAAATAAGTTATCAGACATTGGATTGTTTCTGTTTCACTTGTCTTCTATGTTGTGTCTTATTAACATGTAACATGTGTTAACAGTGTTTATACAGTTTGTTTTAACAGCTACAGGATCAGGACCTGAGAAATCTATTTTGTCTCCGAGAAGAACATGGAAATGTGAAGGTTTAGTGAAGCTTCCTATATTCTATGTAGCTGAGACTCTCTCGTAAGCTTATTATATCTTAACTACTATGGTCTTGGGATAATGATATTATTGTCTGAAAATGTTAAATCTTCTTTAACTGTGTTTGGTATTGGAGGATGTTGGTGTTGTCTATATTCCGGTTAGAGTCTCCACACCATGAAAAGACAGGTTGAAGCATGAAACGTTGTTGTTGCTGGGTCTCTCAGTCTTGGTGATATTAACAAGTATAGATTCATGCTTCAGCCACTACTGTTAGGGTTTTGAGGTATGGTCATCTGATATTACCTAAGCTCATGGTCGTAGTCATCAGAAAAAGCAATGGATATGAAGAAAACAAGATTCATGTTATAAGTAGTGTTTGGTTGTATACTAATATATACTCCCACAAGTTACAAATACTAAGTTTCTTGTTACACATACACTTGATCATTTCTGTACAGCATAAATACTAAGTCAAATGGATAAAAAAAACAAAGGCATAATCTGAAAGTATTAAATATAAATTTAAAAATATAATAGACAAATTTTTAATATATGTTTTGAAAAGTAAATAATATATATATAATATTTTAAATTTTAAATTCAAAAACAATAATGGGTTTAAATCTAGTTAATTTATAATCTTTATAAATGTTTAATTTAGTTGTTTATTGCAAACTTTTAATGCAAGTTTTTTTATATCTTTTAATATATTGTATTGATAATGACATTAATATTTATCAATAATTTATTTTCCTCTTTATTTTACCTTTACCCAATAACCCCAAAATAAATCAAACACAATATTTTGATTTAATTTAATACAGAACTTAAAAAAAAACACAATATTTGAAATAATATATATGGTCAACAGATATATTTTTATTTTTAAAATCAATAATATAAATAAACTCTTATTGGAAAAGGAGAATTAAATGATGAAAACAAATGGACTCATATGATTGGGAGATTTGGATAACAAGAGAATCCACAAAAACTCAAAAATCTATCCTATCACTAAACCCAAAACTCACACTCTCCATTTTCTTCATACATCTCTTCTCTCTTCTCACATCACAAACCACAAAAATGGGAGGAGTCTCTTTCCTCTCAACTGTTCCTTCCTTCACCAATCATCATCATCATCATCATCATCATCTCACCACACTCTCTTCTTCTTCTCATCACTCTGTGAGTTTTCTCAACCATTTCACATTCTTTTATTCATAACCCATTTTACATTTCTTATGTAATGTTATTGATCATCAATTCAGGGTATTGTTATACGATGTTGTAAGACAGAACCTCAAGTTTCCGGTGAAAGTTTAACTTTACACCGCCGTGATGTTCTTAAACTCGCAGGGACCGTTGTTGGAATGGTACATTAACACTTTGGTCTTAATAAAAAACTATCTTTGTGTTCACATTTTGGCAAGTGATGATCTTTTCTTGTTAGGAGTTATTAGGTAATCATGTGAGTGATGCAAAAGCAGCTGACTTGAATCAACGTAGACAAAGATCTGAGCTTCAATGTGAGTTCTTTAACATATATTTGAAATGTTTATTAGCAAACTAAAGGGCCCTTTCATTTATATTATGTAGCAAAGATCAAGATTGCGTTTTCAAGCGCCATTAAGGCGAAACCAGAGTTAGTATCTTCCATACTAACTCTAGCCCTTAATGATGCTATGACTTATGATAAGGTTAATGTCTTCATATTTTGAATCTCGTTGGTGACTGCTTAAGTCTTTAACATTTTTAATGTTAGTTCTGGTTAGGCTACGAAATCCGGGGGAGCTAATGGATCAATACGGTTCAGGTACTTGGATTTTGTAAGAACATTATCTTATGTGATGTCTCATACAATCTTTATCTTTTTTTTGTAAAGCTCTGAGATAAGTAGAGTAGAGAACGAAGGGCTTTCGGATGGGTTAAGACTGGTGGAAGAAGTGAAGAAGGAGATTGATGCGGTTTCGAAGGGTGGACCTGTTTCATATGCAGATCTTATTCAACTGGCAGGTGATGATGAACTTGTTTATGAACATTGTATTGTTGTTGTGAAATTGAAATGTTTCTTGAGTTGGTTTTATAGGACAATCAGCGGTGAAGTCGACGTTTTTAGCATCGGCGATCCGAAAATGTGGTGGAAATGAAGAAAAAGGGAACTTACTCTACACAGCATATGGTTCAACTGGTCAGGTACTACACAATACTAAATCATGTTGATGCTTTTGGTTCTGAGTCACCACTGAAACTAAACGGTTGTGAATGTATTAGTGGGGCTTGTTTGATAGAAATTTCGGAAGGAGTGATGCAACAGAGCCTGATCCAGAAGGTAGGATCCCACAATGGGGAAAAGCAACTGTACAAGAGATGAAGGATAAGTTCATTGCCATCGGATTAGGCCCTCGTCAGGTACATGACTTTCTTCGGGTTAAAGAAACGGTTATCGGATCAGTTATGACTAACCTGTATTGTTTTGTGGATTTGTAGTTAGCTGTAATGTCTGCATTCTTGGGTCCTGATCAAGCAGCAACAGAACAGCTATTAGCTAGTGACCCACAAGTTTTACCATGGGTTGAGAAGTATCAACGTAGCCGGGAAACCGTATCTCAAACAGATTATGAGGTTTGGTTCTAATCAAATTTGGCTAATCATTTTTTGTTTCTCTACATAGTTTAAACTCATGCTCATAGTTGGAGTTTTGAACATGTTTGTAGGTTGATTTGATAACAGCATTCACAAAGCTAAGTTGCTTAGGACAGCAAATCAATTTTGAGGCATACACATATCCTGTTGAGAGGATCAATCTCAGCAAACTCAAGCTATAAGCCATGTAAACTATATGTATAAGAAATAACCTGAGAAAACTTAAAGTCTTAAACTCATGGATTGCTGAAATTACTGGGTGTTCGATTTTTTTGGTTAAACCAGTTCAGTTTTTTTTATAAATTAGTTCCAAATTAAAACCAAACAAAAAGTCAGTTTCTTCGGTTCGATTTTCAGTTTGTTTGGTAAGATTTATTTGTATAAAATACTTTTGAAAATTCATATTTCAGTTTAGTTTATTTGGGTTAATTTACATCGAATAACTCACTTAATCCAAACCATAACATGGTTTTTTTACATTTATTCAGTTAACCGAATAAATGATATAAACTAAAACCGAACCAAAAACGAATTAGATTCGAATTTAGGTAAACCGAACCGAATGCTCATGGCTAGCTGAATAAACTCAAGATTTTTCAATCATGTTGACTTGAGATAAATAAAAAGAAAGGTTGAATCCATTACAAACAAAGAAACGAAAACAGAAGATGAGAGTCCAATCATGATGAAACACAAGAGCATGATTAATGAAAGCAAACAAGGACGACCTGGGTAAGCTTGGGGATAGTGAAACATAAGAAACCAAACACAGAAACTTCTCCAAGAGAAAAACATATTAATGGAGAAGTTTTAGAGTACCAAAATAACAACAAAGTCGTCGCAAGAAGACTTAGGATTGTTGTTGTTCTTCAGCAGGTTTTGGCGCTGGTGCGTCTTTGATGTCTTCAGTAACATCATCCTGATTAAAACACATTACATTATCATCAGAAGAGAAACTCAAGTATAATTTCACACTACATAAACAACAGTAATGGTTTAATAAGTTTTGACCTGCATATCAGAAGTCCAGAGAGTGAGATTATCACGAAGAAGCTGCATTATCAAAGTACTATCCTTGTATGATTCTTCACCAAGAGTATCCAATTCAGCAATTGCATCATCAAACGCCTAATCAAATCCATTAAACTCATCAAAAACACATACACATAATCTTCAAAAACAATCAAATAGAAACCATACCTGCTTAGCAAGATTACAAGCACGATCTGGAGAATTCAAAATCTCATAGTAAAACACAGAGAAGTTCAAAGCTAAACCAAGACGAATCGGATGAGTTGGAGCCAATTCAGAATTCGCAATATCCTATACAAAACCAATAATATCAGAAATCATATAGAATCAGCCAAATCGGAGAAAGAGAGATCAAAACCTGAGCAGATTTGTAAGCAGTAAGAGTATGTTCAGCAGCATCTTTCCTCTCTTGACCAGATTTAAACTCAGCTAAGTATCTATGATAATCTCCTTTCATCTTCAAGTAAAACACCTTTGAATCTCCAGAAGCAGCAGCAGGAACAAGAACAGTGTCGAGAAGCTTGAGTATACCATCACAGATATTGGATAACTCAGATTCGATTTTGTTTCTATAGTCACGGATCAAGGTGACGTGTTCATCGTTGCCTCGGCTTTCTTCTTTTTGTTCAATTGATGAAATGATTCTCCATGAAGCACGACGAGCTCCGATTACGTTTTTGTAAGCAACGGAGAGAAGATTACGTTCTTCAACGGTGAGTTCTTCTTTGTCAACAGCTTTCGCGACTTTTTCCATGAATTCTACCATTTCTTCGTATCGCTCTGCTTGCTCTGAGAGTTTCGCCATGTAAACGAATTCTTCCCTAGCCGAGGAAGTTACTGGTTCCGCCATTTCTCTTCGCTGTTAGATCGGAGACGAACGCTGGGAGAAGTTTCAGATCTGTAAAGAGATTTTTCTCTGAGTCTGTAAATTTGTTTTGTTTTTATTTTGAATATATTTTTTGGATTCTGTGAATGAGTGGGGAGCGACGATTACGGTTGGGAGATGAAAGGAAAGCCGTTGGATGAAAGCTGTGGCAAAAACACGGATTCGTTCGTAACTTGACTTCTTCAGAAAAAGGCGCTGGCTTTTCAGATTCTTTTTAGGTCAGTTTGAATTTTCAAACTTTGAAAGGGTATTTTTGGTTTTCAGAATCGGCTCAAACCCTATATTTATGTTTTAATTTAGCCCAAATTATATGTGTTTCGTTATTCGACTTCATATTATCTTAACATATAATTTGGTAATAAATGTTATATTAACATCTAACTGACTTTTATTAAACTGTAAATGGTTTATACAAATATTTAAGGTTGGATTGTAAGAATCATTAGTCAAAGCTTGTTTAGCGAATATATCGACTGCTTGATTTTTTTTCGCTGTTAATATAGCCTAGTGATGATGCGGATAACTTCTTTATCCATTTTCGTATGTCAACTAAAATATTTCCCAACTCAATATTATCACTACTTTTATTTACCTGTAAGCACCAAATTATCCCCTTCAAACCATGCATATCTCCATCTTTGTATCTATAATGTTTGAAGAACATGGAGAAACTCTATACCTTGTGCTTGTAGCGGGGTTTGTACTGACCGTAATCTCAAACCGTAATCTTGAAACTCCCGACGTAACATGTTGTCCTTTATCATCTCTAATTATCCTGGCTACTCTTATGTTCTCATCAACATTTCGAAAACTACTATCAAAATTACATTTAACCCATCCAACCGGTGGTGGTTCCCATCGTGGACAAGCTGGTACTGAACTCTTTGGACATCGTATACTGACATCAGTTAAGCTGTAAACGTCAATTGGTGAAAACTATGATCAACCTCTTCTTTAGGATCCACATTCTGTTTGTTGAAAATATATTCGTTTATAGATTTCCAAATATTCTAAGTAAGCCAAAAAGATAAATGTCTTAATGCCACTGGTAGATTAGTATTACTATGAATATCAAGAAGCACAAACAAATTCTCCTCAAGAATCAGAGATGGCTGAAAGACAAATGGATGTGGTATATTGGAGCACCGCCATATCGTTTGTGCCTGTAAACATGTGAATAACACATGATTTATTGTTTCCTCTTCTAAAAAACATTGTTGACATTGGGAGGAAATATTAACTTCTACTAATGAGTCGAGTAGTTGTTGCCATTAAAACTGTGATAACTTTCCAAACAAAATGTTGAAGTTTAGGATTAACACCTAATTTCCAAAACCTTAACTTCCAAAAATGTTATATTATAATTTTTATATCAATTATTTATAAGTAACACAATTTAATATTATTTAATTTTTGATGTTGGTTAACTGATGCAATATTACACTATTTTGTAATGTCACTCTTGACTACTACGATATATGTCATGAGCCGTAATTTTGTTCTAAACAGAAATCAAATTTAGGACAGAAGGATTTTTCCCAACTCCATTCGGAACTCGACCAAATTAAATAATCAATATGATCCTATTTTGAAATAGTAATTTATCACCATATTTTTTTTTTTAAACCAGAATAATTTATTAAAAATTTTAAAGTTCAAAAAAGTAATATTTTAAAACACGGCAAACATCAGACAGACTTTGCGATAATATAACAAACTAGTATATCACCCGTGGACTTCGCAACGCAGAAAAAATATATTCAAATTATATACTTTAGTTAGTTCATATATTATTATATATTAAAGAGATGTTAATATATTTTATAATTTTTTTATTTTCATGTATTGATAATTAACAATATATTTAAATTATATTATAAATGATATTTGTTTATCTCAATAATACATAATGGAATAATGAACTTATAAGTCTTGCTGATCAGGATTCGAATAATATAAAATTATGAGTCTGATTACTGGATATAAAAAATAGATAAAAAATAATTTTTTGATCAGATTTATTTTAGATGTTTAGAATTTGGATAATTCAATTATAATAGTTTTTTATCAGTTGAAAATATTTGACTATTCGCTTTATATTCGGTCTATGTTGAAATCATATTATATATATCGTATACGAAAAGAAAATATAAGTTATGGTTACACAAAATTTGATGAAATTTTTACAAATACAATTAAAAGCATAATGTTAACAATATTTCGACATGTAATCAATAGTAATAGCAACTAAAATAGTTATGATAAATTAGGCGGTAGTACGCACGTTTATTGTATATATATTTTTATAAAAATAAATAATATTAATATTTTCAATAATAATATTTATTCATTTAATAGTTATACGGATTAGTTATATATCTTAAAAGAGTGTATTTATTAATATAAAATTTTAAATTTAATTTGAATATAAAATTTATTTAAATAAATATTACGATTATTAGTAAAATTTTATTAAATAAAAAAAATTATAACATATATTCTATATAAATATATATTTAATATCTTTGATTAAAAGTTAATGATAATTTTGTTAATTTAATGGCTATATCTAAATAGAATATATTTATTAATTAGAGACATTTTTAAAAACATTTGTTATAATATTTAGTTTAAATTTTTTAATTATTATTTTTTGAATAAATAATTAAATTTATTTTTGTTAGAATATTTAAATAATATTATGTATTGATATTTAAATATATTGCTAGACAACTTTATAGTAGAGTGTATTTTATTTTGTACTGATAAATAATAAGTAGTAGATTTTACGAGTATTGCCAAACACAGTAAAAGTTTAACAAACTCTACCAATTTATGAAATATCTTTTAAATATTTAACAAATTTTGAGCATATTTATAGATATTTTGGAGTTTCTGTAGAGTAAATAACATACTCAGATAAATTAGGAAATTTTGCATAATAAATGATAATTTTTTCTTTATATGAAAAAATTAGCAAAGTAAAACAGAATCTACGAAAAGCTGAGAGATTTTGCGAAAATTTAGCAGACTTTTCAAATATAACAAATTATACATAATAATTAGCATGTAAATATTTAACGGACTTTGTAATTGTGTGATAGATTCTGCGGAGTTTTGACAGGTTTTGTGTAACATCCATGATCCGGTTAAGAATCATACAGTCGGTTTAAGGTTATGGTTTGTCGAGTTTAGTTTAATGGAATGGTTTGTCGATCCTGGCCAGGTCGGTTTACTATGACATTGAACCGAATAAATCGAACCATAGCAGTTGGACCGACCCACAAACCGAATTGTTGCTGTGAATTGAGTTCCAGAAATTTCAGAGAACTCCGAGTGTTGCTGTATGATTGAAGGAGACTGTTGAGAGTTGAATTTGATTGGGTTTGGAAGCCCAAAATATGTTGAGGAATAATTAAAAAGAATTGGGTTTGGAAACCCAACAGATTTTTAATTATGATTTAATTGGGTTAAGAATTAT
>KE156359.1:0-15159 GCA_000411055.1 Leavenworthia alabamica
AAAAAAAAAACGGGTGTGGTTGTTTCATTGTATTGCTTAGTTATTATTTTGTTATATAAAGCATAATATATACATGTATTAATTATCTTTATTGTCTGTCTCTAGTTGCTTCCAAAACGTTTTACTGATTTGAATCGCTTAGAAATGACTAGAGAACAAGTAATACTAATGGACTTCCAAGGTAGATCTTGGGATGTGTGTATGATAAAATAATACGATCGTAATCGTATGCGTTTTGGCAAGAAATTTAAGGATTTCTTAATGAATAATGGTTTCAAGAATGGTGGAAAATTAACTTTCCAGTTTGTTTGTGAAGACACCACTTCTAAATCAATTTTTATCTTGATCTAAAAAATCAGAATATGTTTAAAATTATTGTACTATTTTGGTATTTTGTAATTTACTACTTATAAACTTAAACTCTTGAGTTTTTTTATCTTGATCTAAAAAATCAGAATATGTTTAAAATTATTGTACTATCTGGGTATTTTGTAATTTACTACTTATAAACTTAAACTCTTAAGTTTCGTTTATTAATATGTTTCATCTTAAATTTAGATAATCAAAAATTATTATAATCATTAACACATCTTTAATTTCATTAAACTAAATACTCAAATTTTAAAAATACAATCCATTTAACAATTTTATTTTATTTTTGGACTCATAAAACGTTTAGGCCCATTAAAGTTTATAATATATATTTGTGAATTATCTTTTACAAATAATATACGTATGAAGTACTACCATCATATGTAAATTACTTATAAGTAGTTTAAAATACCTAACAAACAAATTTTGACAAGCTACTTGCTCTTAAATTAAGTTACAGCAGAAAAAATAAAATAATATTGTTGTCGGATATTACCAAAACAACGACATCACAAAGAAGATGCATAATCCCACATAAAACCATATTCAAACAAAAGTTTAAAAGTAGAGCATTGAAAGTTAAACATTAATAGTTAACAACTACTTGATACTAAACATATAGTTCAAACTTGACCAAATAAAGCTAAATAAGTTTCATCAAAAACTAAGAACAAACTAACATTGAGCAATGTATTTAAAAATGTACTTCCAGCTTCCTTCATCTCATACCAATTCAAAATCAAGTGTAGAAACCGAGTCCATATTATTTTGCTCTAAAAACTCTTTGAATCCCAATCCAAAGAAAAACCTATTCGGCCTGTAGAAAATCCGCCTACAAGAGATACATGCCATTCATTTTCATTCTCATTAATCACTACTACCTTCCAATTCGTTCGCTTATTGAGATTGTTCTTTTGAATGAATCCTTCTGCCAGAAACTACATCAAGATTGAATAGAAAATTAAACAATTGTTAGTGAAAATATATTGTATAATTTAGAACAATGTTTTAAAGAACATAAAACAATAGGTTTGAATAAAATTAGTTTAATATAAACATACATAACGGTTTCTCTTTAAAACTGTAGGGGTAACTTGGAGTTGAAAAAACTTTGTATTAATGGTTGAAGATTCTCCAACTTCAAAATTAGGGCCTTGGGCATTACCTAGAGATATTGATGTAGTTATAATTTTATTATGAAAATTAAAATAAACAAACTAGAATTACCAAAGATTAACATAATATAGCTTATTTTCCGGCTCCTTAAAGTATCTAGGAGGTGAATACTCTGTTTCATAAGGAATTAATCCAGATCCTTCAACTTGAATTTTTCCGCTTCTAAATACTTCTAAGCCAAGTAGTTCTCCAGTTTGAAATGAATGTGCATTAACAAACTCTTTCCAACTTTTTCCCAATTTTCTTCCATCTAACTCTACCCACCATCTATGTTTTGATGGTGGAACAGTTAAAGGAACCTTGTTTTGGTAGGACTTTCCCTTTATGTGATCATTAAAAAAATCTGAAGGAATTTTCTGTTTCAAAAAAATAAAACAAAGTTATTCATAATAGCTGAAAAAAAAAGACGAATAAAGAGCATATACCACATAGGATTCATATTCTAAGACTATGATATGAAAATATGTATAGGGGAAGAGTGTGGTTTCTCTATCTGTGCAAAATAAAACATTAATATTAGATGAACGACCTATATAATAAGATTTTTATCTCATTTCACATGAATTGGGTAAAAACTGCAAGAAATGATAAAACTAAATACAGAACTGATACAATAATGTAATTCTTCTATGTTAGTTGAGTTATTTGAGTTCTACATAGTGAAAAACATCCAATAAAATACATTACCATCTTTTTTTAATCCGTAAGTTGTTGGAACTCGTTTTTTGACAAAGTAGTTTTAGCTATTTTCTGGTATAATTTTTGGTGAAGACGTTCACCAGAAAGGCCGGTGATAAAATCGTCGTTGTGAACACTACATGCTAGTGTTATAAATTGTCAAAACGAAGTATGTTTGAATGAGAAATTAACGTTCAAAGTGAGATGATTAAAAAGATTTTAAGTCTTGAATTTTGACTAAGTGTCAAATATTCACTTTAAAAATGATAAGAGAAATCCAATTACATTAACATTGGATTTGAGATATAAATTTTAGAATGAGCCTATAACCCATAGATTTATTATAATTTATAAATACATTTGGTTTAACATTGTTGGATAAATAAATAATTATTTATTTATAACAATTAAAACCAATTGACCACGTTAAATTTTTCATTTGACTTTAGTCAAAGAATTAATTTCTAATTGTGGTTGTAACTCCTATGGATTAATGATATATAATCATTTCTCTTTATTGAGAATAATGGTCATAACTCTTTTGTGATTTTTCCAAAGATTAATAACTTTTTGTTTATAAAGGAAAATCATACACCTTCTCATTCTAGAGACATAACTTGACTCACAACAACAAAATTCTTCATCTCCTCTTTCTCTATTTTTTTTATTGAGTCTGAGAGTACAACACAGAAAAAGAGTTCGTTAGATTCGGTTCTTGGGTTGTGCAAGACCGTCTAGTTGCAGTTTTATCCTGGGATTCGGAATGTCATTAAACCGTCACACTACGGGGCGTTTACAGAATTAAGGAAAGAGATTTATCTCGATTCTGCAAATCTTATTCCTAATTCCGAAACTGATATTTTTGTATCATATTTATGATTGTTTATTTGTATTTTTTTCTCAATTATTCAGTTTTCCCATATTGTAGAATATACGTTCCTACAAAAGTTCTGTTGCTGTAAATTTTATTTTAAACATACTAACAAATTGCATTAGAATAATTTTCCTTAATAGTATCACACATGTCATAGATAGAAATGTAAGTATCATACATCCCAATTTCCAGTAATGCAGTATAACTAATTACAGTATAACATTTTACCATAATAATATACGACAACTCATAAATACCATTGTGAGTTGAAACATACAAACTCCAAAAACAACATAAAAGACATGTACATCCGATTCAATATGAGGAGAAAAAAAAATTATTGAAAAAAATTAAGTAAGATTAAATCAAATTTTAAATATCAATTGAAGCAAAACAGTCACTCTCCTCTACCAAATAGAAAGAACGATATAGAGTTTTTCAAACCAAATACTAGAGACCCAGAGACATTGAAAATAGACGAAGAAGAAGAAGAAGCATAACTCCTTTAGAAGCGTCGAGAAGAAGATGTTGAAGAAAAACTCAAAAAACATTCATATAGTAACTAAACCTAAACTAATTGTTCGATGTTTACAATCGAAACACAGATCTGAAATTAGAACTATATATACACAATCAAAAGTTAAACTGAAGTAAAATTGACTAAATTTACCATTTGATGAAAATTCCAAAAACTTATTTACAAAATCCAGTAAAGATTACAACAAATTACGAAATAGAAGACTGAGATTATAGGTTTAATTCCATTTTTATAAACTATAACAGTAAATAAAAAGACCGATTTACAGATTCTGAAATCAAATACTCCAGATGCGGCGTGGGCGTGCAGCGGCAGTAAGAATAAAATGTAAGGTAAGTTTTAAGTTAACGTAGGGTTAAGTTAAAATAAAACTTACATATGCTTCTTCTTTAGTTTTTAGTTATTACAATATTTAAAATATGTGTAGTCCCAATTAAAACTCAAAATCTGAAGTCACATTCTATAATATTATATATTATTGGACTTACTTATTATGATTCATAATATATAAACTCATAATTATATAATATTTTCATCTAAATATATTTTATTATTCATATTGTTAAATTGTTATATAAATTCATTATGTGCCTTTCTTTTTAAAATATAGGTATAAGTAAATAAAATTTCGTATTTTAAACTCATTAAATTTCATGCCAAATTTTTAAAAAAAAAACTAATTCCATATTTCTTACAAATAAGCAAAATAATTAAACACATAAACAATTTCAACCAATAAAAAACATCAAATACCATTATTCATTATTTTAAATTTAGGGGGTGTTATTCAATAATGATTTTAAATGTTTTTGATGTATTTAAAATTAAGATGTATTGTAAAATACTAGCTAAAATTGTGGTATTTTGATTACTAAAGTTTTAGAGAAATGAATACATTAAAATACAATAAAATCTAAATGCAAACAAATCAAATAAACATCCAATAACACTTGTTTTTAATGTACTTTAAAATCAATTAACAAATGTTTAATCTAATAACAATGTATTTTATTGTATTTTATTAAATACATAATTGAATAACACTTGATTTGATTGTATTCTAAAAATACAATAAAATTCATTAAAATACAAGATTCTTAATTTATAAATGAACATAAATTTAAAAATAATTTAAAAAAAAAAAAATATTAAATTTTAGAGATATTTTAGTAAAAAAAATTCGCGTGCGTAGCTTCCCACTAGTTAATAATAAACGAATGATCCATACTAAATTTTAATTTCGTATAACCACGGATCAAAGAATTGATTTGACTATAATGTCAATTTAAGAAATTGTCATTTAGATAAACACACAACACATGATACAAAACAAGCACTGAAGGATCCACATGTTTTTATCAGTATATTTTCTCTCTTTCTCTCAGTTTATAGAACAAGTAAAAATATCAGTTGTTCATCAAATAATTCTGTGTTTTAAATGATCTATTGTTTTGAATTTTAGAGTTGAGGCAAGACCAATCAAAAGGAGGAATTGCGTAAGGTCCCTTAAGTATACCCTCAGCCATCAACTTGTAGACAGCCTCAGTCATATGAACACCATCCCAACCCACATACTTTGAAGGATCACTACAACATTCAACTACTTCAGTCCCACAGTTCTTACCATTGGTGAAGTTGTATTGTCCTCCAGAACCGCAACAAGCGGACAAAGGTCTTTTCATAAACCCTGATGGCATAATGTAACTTGGTTAGCAAACTGAATCAATGTACTTGTTTAGTCAGAAGGATCAAGAAGTCTAACCGAATTTAGTTGGTTCTTGGAAAATGCTGAGAAGAGAGTTGTAGTAATCAGCATATATGATGTTAACATGAGGGTAAAGTTTCTGGAGCCTAATGAGTTCTTGTTGAAGCTGGTTGCTGTGGTACTCTCCAAACTTGTTCAACCATGTTAAACACCCTGTTAAAGAATCATACTCTTCCATGTTTGTTGTTTGATATAATGTCAAATAGATTACTGTACAACCAATTGGGAACTCTCCTGGCACCAGAAATGTTCTTCCTCCCATACCAATCAACTCCTGTGTTATCGAATAATCAGTCTCCAAAAAAAAACAAGGCTGATCAAGAACTTTTTCTGAAAGAGAAATGGTGTACAGTGATTGCTGAAGTAATCTTAGTGAGCACAAGTGGAACAAGCTCTTTGATCTCTTCAATACTTTTGCCAACAAAGAATCCATAATTATAGTCATTCCCTCCAATTTCTCCCATGAGAATCAAAGCATTTTCAATCATATCTCTACAATCTAAAACAATATTAAGAATTATAATTTATATGTGAGCTTGATCATTATAATAATCTAAAACATTAAGAAGAGAATTGATCATGTTCTTAACTAGAAGCAGAGCCACATAAGTTAGGTAAACTATCCTTGAAGCTCTTAAGCTGAACACTTAAACTAACAATGGTGTGATCCAAATGAACTCCTCTCTCTTCGAAAAACGAACGTTCCAATGCCGTTGCTCCACCCACCGCAAAGTTAACTCCTTTCTCAAAGTTTGCATTTTTAGATCCATAAAATGGAGGCACAAGTGGAAACCCCAAGAACTCAGCTGAACACAAATAAAGGATCAAAGACTCTGTTTTCTTTATACTAAAGATTAAAAGCTAATTAATTAGTCTTATTAGTGTTTAGATTAACAACAAACTACATAAGTTTTAAAATCTTAATATCAACTGTGATTTTTTTAAACCAATTACAGCTTACAAATTTATGATTCAATTATGTTTGCTACTTTTTATAGAGATAAACACGTGTTGGAGCTGAACCTGAAACACGTGTCATTCATCTTTAATATTACAGTCTCCATTTTTTTGGTTATTTGAAACTTTTTTCTTTTGGGATTAATCTTACAAAAGAAGAGAAGTAAACGTACCGATGAAATCGATGATGAGGCGGCCATCGGAGAAACGGCNAACGCGACGTAAGGAAGATTTTTAGGATCGGATAAGCCAACTAAGTTTCCGGTGTCGGCAATCGAATCACCGAAACTGATGATCGATTTGAAATTCCGGCACTGTGTTTCCGAGCTCACAGTAGTGATAGATAGAAAAATGAAGAACAGAAGCTTCATCAACAAAGGTGAATCGGAAGACGCCATGAGAGAAAGGAGCTTGAAGGTGTGACGTCCTTCGAATATGGAATCTTTTGCGATATTATTTATTATTTCAAAATAATTTTCTAGAAAAGCCACTCGTCACCTACAGACAAAGAGTCATCAGTCATTTACAACTTTAAATTACTTAATAAAGAAAAACAGATAATGTGGTTGTCTTGTCTATTTACTCCCATCAGTCTCTTTACATATTTACGGTTTTGAGTGTCCCAGACCAGTGACCTCTCTACATTTTCTCACTTTTATAATTATAACGTACAAACATATTTAAATAAAAAAAAACATATTTAATGCTCATATTTAACCTTGTGTGTATATATCATCGCTAAAACAATTTAGAATTTGGGTCCATTTAGTTAGAGGAATAACCTTGGAGAGTGAGGTTGTTGAATGTTTTGCACCATTAAAGGAGCTATACTGATTATTCAACTACCTCATTACATATTTATAAATTTATCTTCTTATACCAAATAAATATCTCGTTAGAGGATGGTGATATGATATCTCGTATCTCCAAATCTGGTTATTGGGACAATATTACATTTTTTTTTTGTCATCTATAGGAGTACATTATTTATATATTGTTTGTTATATTATTTTTTCCATGTTTTGATATGGGAGTTGGGCTTTAAGTATGTTTCTGTCCATTGCATCTGATTAGTCCAAAATTACAGCCCATTTTATTGGGCTCAGCGGCCCACTTTCGTCTATTGGGCTCAGTGTTAAAATTGCCTATATCCGTTGACTATCGGGTAGCGATTATAGCCCAACCCAACAACTGTGTGTGGTATTTTCCTAAATCCCTATCAGGTTGTGGTGAAAGTTGTTAAGAGAAGGTCAAATCCACTTTTTAATATACAATATTAACAATTTATACAATTTCGTATAGTATTTAACTTATATCTTTTACTTTAAATAATTTAGTAACATATATTTATATGTATGGTCTTTGGTTTTCATTTATTTCAGGCGATTTCAACGGCAACGATCGTCATCAACTCATTGCTACTCAGTGATCAGAATAATGACATTCCAGCGGCGGCAACGCCGATTACGGAACAGATCCTAAAGGCCATAACTAGATCTTCTGATTTTGTTTGTTTAGTGTGTAATTAGTAATTACTATGAATTTACAGAAACGTCAAAGTAAAAACAGTCATATTTTATTGAACACTAACTCAAGTTATTTAAAAGACAGAGCTACAGAGACAAAAGCAGAAACACATTGTATTTTTTCAACATCAAAATGACATAACAAGGCCCTTTTGTGTTCTTATTACTGTTCTGAGTTCTTCGTGTTGTGTAGAGATCATAGTAAAGAAATATGATTTAACAACAACTCACAGTGTTTTTTTTCAAGGAAGAACATAGAGAGGCTCTGGCATTTTTTCTCTTTGTATCCTAAAAAATAATAATTAAATTTTCAACATTCAATAACTAAATAATGAAGACCAAACTCAAAAGAACTTACCAATTATCTTCTGCCCATTTACATCCATCAGATTCTACTACATGGAAGGTATAAGCATGTCTTGACTTCGCCGATAGATTCTCAAAACTACATCCCAAGTACAAACACATAAACTTTTTTCATATCTCATTCAAATCTTACATTACAAAACATATACCTTTTATGGATTAGATCACCATGAATAGCAATCAATGATCCAGCTTTCATTTCAATAGACACAAACTCTTTCTGATCGTAAAATGGCGATGGCCGATCAAATGTAACACCATTTTCACCTCGGATAAATCTTCTAACCAAACCATCTGAAACAAAGATAAAGCTAAGTGAAANTAACCAAACCATCTGAAACAAAGATAAAGCTAAGTGAAAACAATGAAGATAATAAGAGATGTAAAGGTATAAATATATACTCTTGTGAGATCCAGGGATAGCCCAAAGACAACCATTAACAGTTGTTGAATCTTCTAAAGCAATCCAAAGACCAGTACAACTCTGTGGATCCGTGTAGACGAAAGAATTATCTTGGTGTGGTACAACTTCAGCTCCAATTCCAGGTTGCTAATCCAAAAATTACAAAAATTTCATATCAAAAAGGCAAATAATTTTCACTAATCTAAGTTTTTTTTTTAACAAGTAAAAAATCAACCTTGAAAATGTACATAGATTGCATAACCACAGGTCTCTTATAACCAAAGGATGATACCAAAGTTGAAAATTTAGAGGAATAAGTGAATTCCTTATAGAGTGGATCAAGCTCATGAAGTGCTGCATCAATAAAAACATTCATTAGACATCTGCAGAACCGTTATTGAAGAATATTTGTATTGTGGAATCATCGTAAGTAGAAACTGTTCTCGCATCCATAAAAAATCTGTAATAATAATGATGTAACAAACGATGAAAACATATTTATTTATCTATGAGTACCATACCATGTCCAACTTTGTTAATAGAGAGCTCTTTAGGTTGCTTTAACTCACCATGATCATCAAAAGCTTTTTCTGAGAAACACAAGACTCTTGAGAGGTTTTTAGATAAAGATTATAGTTAAAGATATGGAAATAGAGTAAAAGCAATGATACCTTCAAAGAAGAAGGAGATATTTTCAGCACTTTCAAAGAAGCAATTATCAGTTGTGTGCTGCTACATATAATTATCAAATTATAAACATATATAAAATAGGTGATTGGGGGAATCAAATCAATAAACAAGAAAGAACCTGTTTTTTAGTGGAGAAAATAGAGGATGAAGAGAGTGAAGAATCAAATTGAGTTAATAACTCATTCATCCTCTTCCTTAAACCTTTAATCTCATCTTCACTTGCGAATGATTCAATTACCAAATAACCTAAATAATATTTTTATTCAGTTTTAAAAATTAGTTAATTGATGTAAAGTTAAAGTTTTATACAAACCTTGAGAGTGAAAAAACGCTAGCTGATCTGGAGTTAAGCTGATTCCCATTATCACTAGATTGATTCTTCGATATCCATAATTATCTCGATGCATGGATATCAAAAATTCAAATTTAAAATAGATATGAGGTGCAAGTACTCTTATTATTGTGGACTTTTCTTAGCAATAATTGCGACACGTCACAGCAGTTCAATCTCCCTGTCGTCTTTCTCTTGGATCTATTTATATATTTGTCATCGCTTTCTTAGACCCACCCAACCCACATGTATTCTGGACTCGCAAGTCACTAGGCTTTCATATTAATGGGGATATATATATACACACACTTGCAGTTTAGTTATCGTTATACACAGTCAACATTGTTCAATTTAGTAACGAGTTTTAGTAAAAATATTGCCAATTGTGTTTTAATAGACAAATGAATCTTTAATTCTGTGTTCAACTGGTCAGTCAAGTGTTTAAACGGTTTGGTAAAAGTTTACTTTTTCTCTGCCACAACGGTTTGACACTGGAGACCTGGCTAGTCTCAAGTAGCATAGGTAGTAAAATTAGAAATCTGGTGTAAACAATATATTTTTTTAAAAATTAAAAAAAAAAAAAATTAGTTAGTAATTCAATTTTTTTTCCGGTAACCACTCAAAATATTATGTTATCAACTGCTTATTAACTACATTTAAAACCGTAATAGTCTAATTTTTTTTTTGCATTTAATGCATTTTAACCAATAAAGTTTAAAGGATAACTTAAATTTACATTACAAAATTAAAATATTAAAATTAATTAATATGAGAAACTTAAAAAAAAAGAAAGAAATATATATATTTTGTTATTTTATGTTTATCATATATATACTACTAAAACTAAATTAATAAAATGTTTTTATAGGTGTTCATTATAACCTATACATCTCATAATTTCATTAAATATAATTTTGTGGTAAAACTGGCTTAAATTTATATAATAAGATTTAATGTTTTAAAATTTGAAGATCTTAATTGAATGTTTCACCTTTGCATGTGTCATGCTAGTTACCTATGTTCAACGGAAGAAATAACTCATAAGGCTTTGCGTTGTGTTCCAACGGAAGAATTCAGTATATATATATTTTTTTTTTTCAATTTAAGTTTGTTTTTTTTAGTTAATTTCTTTGTAAATCTTAATATATAAAAACATCATCATAGATTCATAAGTATCTACCTTTTATTGTTTGTGAACCATTTTTAGTTAAAATCTATAGTTTATTTATTTTCACTAAAATTATAGTGCATGAGGATTAACCCAAAATCTATATAGTTTGTGACCATTAAAGACCACAACATGCAATATATTTAATTCACGACGTATCTGCGGCCTAAAAAGAATTCGTTGTCTTTGTAGCTTCATTGATGTAGTGGTTGCGTCTTTAAGGCAAGAAGGTTAATTCACCATATGGAGAAATTGCAGCCACAGAAAGAGTAAGTGAAACATTTGTTGTTGGGGCAAGTGAACTTACTTCGTGTGGACTATAAAACTTTGTATTGTCTCGTTTAAAACGAGTACTACTGACTTTAAACCACCCTCTAGAAATTGTGATTTTTTCCTTTTTTAATAATATAATGTTTTATTAAAACTTTGTAAAAACCTTGGTAAATCACATATGTTTCTCATAATCTCTCTTATATATATATATATAATATGATTCCTTGTTGGTAATCTCGGGGATGAGGCAAGATTAAACGAAAGGAGAAACATCATATGGTCCTTTGTATTCCATCAGCAATATAATACTTGTTTTATAATCAAAAACTTGCGCCAAAAGAAAAAAAAAACAGAGGAAATGCAAAACGAAAACTAAATATTTGTATTGTGGATTCTTCTCAGAGATTAAAAAATGTCGATCAAAAAACTTCAGAACGTTTATGCTAAACTAATTATAAGACGTTTATTAAATAATAATTTGATTATTATTTATTAACATAGATTTGAAATTTACCTTTTCCATTTTCATACACCTTTTTATTCACTAATTGATGGCCCATAAAACTGATTTTGCATACAGCCCATTAACAGTCAGGACCGGCTCTGATTCTAATCCAACTTTTCCTTGAACATACTACATGATTTAGCTACTAACACCATTGGACCACTTATCTCAAAAAACAACACAATATAATACAATACAATACAAGTCCAACATACAAGCACTTAAGATTTAAGAACATAATATATGTTTTCTCATTATTTCTATTGTCTATCGAAGTTTCAGACAAGCTTAGCTTATATGAGCTATTCATCAAAGACTATTGCGAACTTAATGAATTACTGGTATAAATATCGGAGCTGAGACAGGACCAGTCGAAAGGAGGACTCGCATAACATCCTTTGAGTAAGCCCTCAGAGATCCATTTATATGCAGCCTCCGTCATATGAATGCCATCCCAACCCACATATTTTGATGGATCATTACAACATTTAACTCCTTTACTCCCACATTTTATACCAAAGGTGAAGTTATATGTCCCTCCTGAACCACAACAAGCTGACAAGGGTCTGGTCATAAGTCCTGGTAGTATAACTAACTATGTCAGTGAAATCAATGACTAAGTCACACATATTTTTTGTGGAAGGTATCAAGAATACTAACCGAATTTGTTTGGTTCTTGAAAAAGTCGAAAGAGAGCATTGTAGTAATCGCCGTATATGAAGTTGACATGAGGGTAAAGCTTCTTGAGTCTGTTAAGTTCTGCCTTAAGCTGACTGTTGTGGTATTCTGAAAACTCGTTTATCCATGTTAAACATCCTGTGAGAGGATCATATTCTTCCATGTTTGATGTTTGATATAATGTTAAATAAGCTGTTAAACATCCGAGCGGGAAATTTCCTGGAACTAAGAATGTTCTTCCTCCCATATCTACCAACTCCTGGATTCAACATTCATTACCAAAGCAACAAATATATTTATTTCTCTATAGTTTTATGCAAGTCTATATATAGCATAAAAAATGTTTACTGTGATTGTAGAGGAGATAGTATTGATCACAAGTGGAACCAACTCTTTAACTTCTTCAATGGCTCTACGCTCCATTAATGGGAAATTATAATCATTTCCTCCAATTTCTCCCATAAGAATCAAAGCATTTTCAATCATATCTCTACAATCTAAAACTCAAAGCAAACCATATTGTATATACAAGTGAGTTCATTTCACTACAAATCACAGTCGAGTTGGAGAAAAAGAAGATGATATTGATTACTTGGTTGTGAGCCACATAGATTTGGTAAACTCTCCTTGAAGTTCTTAAGCTGAACTCGTAAACTGATGTTACTATGAGGAATATGAATGCTTTTTGAGGAGTTTTCTAATGCTGTTGCTCCTGCCACCGCGAAATTAACTCCCTTCTCAAAGTTTCTATTTTTAGGTCCATAATAAGGAGGTACATGTGGTAACCCCAAGAACTCAGCTGTCCACACAACCCAATAATTATATGTTTTTGCATGTATTCAGTTTCCATAAAATATACTCTAACTGAGACCATCCATAATTAAAGATTTTCACTAACATTTTAATTTCATATTCACTCAGTTGTTGAGTTATAAAATACTAAAGAGATGTACCGATGAAGTCGATGACTAGGCGACCGTCAGAGAAACGGCCGGTTGGGTGATGAAAGAAGGTTTCACCGTACGGTGGAAACGCAGAATCAGGAAGATTGTTTCGCTTAGAGATGCTGATTAAGTTTCCGGTGTCGGCAAGCGAATCACCAAAACTAATGATCGACTTGAAATTCCGACATTGTGTTTCAGAGGTTACAGTAGTGACTAGAAGAGTAGATAAAAATAAGCTTATGAGTTTCATCAACATATGAGAATCTAGCAACTCCATGCGAGAGAGAGCTCCAAATTTGACTTTTTTATAAAAAAAAATCTTTTACTTATTTAGTAGTATGACTTATTTATTTATTTTCAAAAATATTGAGCCACATGTTTAGCAATTTCGAAGACAACAAATGAAAATAACAGTCTGGAGAGAGTTTATATAGTCAAACGTGTTGGCTTATTAATAAAGTGTGGGTCATGGCAATTTACTGACTATGGACAATAAAACTTTGTATCTTTATTTGTACAAAATATCTTTTATGCATATTAGTTGTACCTTCTAGTCCAATCTAAGTGGATGATAGGCCCATTGCATAAAAATCCAAAGAAAAATATCTATTATGTTTAAAAAATATTAGAAAGGGGTTAAGAAATTTTGTTTTTCTATAGAAAAGGCCCAATGATTTTTTTTTTATAAAAAAGGCCCAAAAGTTCGATGATTTTTTCATTATTCAATAGAAAATAATCGATTTCATATATAATCTATGATAAATAGAGTATCTTATCAAATCACATATAACATATGTAACCATCTTTTGGATGAGATATCCGTCACTGTTAGATGCAACTATTAGAGGTGATTGCTGGTTGTACATGTTCCAATGTGAAACAAGTGAAATGAATCATGTTGGTATGTTGGAAATGACACGTAACATATGTTACATATATATAAAGTATCTACTATTTATTATTTCTACAATATTAAAAATAAATAATTTTTATTTTATAAAATAATTACAAACAATGTCATAATACATTTATTTATTTAATGCATGCTTTAAATATAATCACTAAATCATAGATTTGTACTTTCAGATATTCCTAATATATTGCAAAGAACTAATATTCCTAATATATTACTTTCAGATATTCCTAATATATTTTAAATTCAAACTACATCTATATCTTTATTTTAAATTCTAATATTATATATATTTCTACAAAAAAAATCGAAACATATCTCACATTTAATGCAAACAACGAATATTCCTAATATATTACTTTCAGATATTCCTAATATATTTCAAATTCAAACTACATTTATATCCATCTATATCCTTATTTCAAATTCTAATAAAATATGTATCTACAAAAAATCGAACCATTGAATATTAAAACAAAAAAAAAATTAAAATTTTAAAATCCTAATTCCCCTATTTTTTCCCCAAGAGAAAAAAAGATTGAAATAATATTCTCCACCTCTTATATTATTGGTTAGTTTGCATTTTTTTCTAAATATAGGGAGTTCTGTTATCATCAACTCCTATATAATTGAGTCATATATTTTGTATTCCATTAAACGAAATATATAAACCTTAAGCAATGATTTCAGATTTTAGTTTTTTTTTTTTATTGTTATCCAATTTTCTAATGATTTTGTTTTGTTCTTTACTTGCATGTTGAGATCAAGAGGAAGTGACTCATTGATGGTAACTAAGGTATTATAATAATTTATATTTGTAATGTTTATGTAACATCCGTAGTTGTGCGGATGACGTACGTGTGAATTCCCGAGGTGAGATTTATCGGGAATAAGGATTCGAATCACGGAAATCGATACCGGACCTTTGAGAGTTAGATAATTGGATTGGGGATGATCTAATTAAAACCTGGTAAGGAAAAAAAGGTCGGAATCGAGACGAGT
>KE156359.1:16350-29257 GCA_000411055.1 Leavenworthia alabamica
CAGAGCCGGTAGTCGGGATGAGCGCCTCACTCAGTATTATGATATATTGATCACTCTCTTTTGGGTGCAGGTAAAGAGAAGTGAGACTAGGAGCGTGGACCCATGACTGACACGGAGAGATGACATAAGAGGGTCGACCTAGTCGGGATTTTTGGTATAGCGTGGTCCATGTAGGACTTATATTTTGGATACCGGGGTTGGTATTAATTACAGTATGTATATGTGTATTTTCCGCTGCATTGCATGTACTTTTACGTTTATGTATAGTGTATTTTATGATGTAGGAAAATTTTTTAAAATGTTCGGTTTTACGGGTTTATGACGTAACCTCGTGGAGGGGTTGTGTCAGTTTATGTGTGAGTTTTTTCTTCGTGTTATTTATAATTGCACTGTAAAGACAAATTATCCAGCTTAATCTCCAAACAAATTTTGAATTTTAAAAAAGACGATGAACTTCATTTTGAGACTAAGTTGATGGATTTTATAAAATCAAGGTAAGATCTTATCACAAACCAAGACAATTGTGCCTTAGTTAGTCGAAAGACTCTGAAAGCTTCCAAACTCATATGGTTTTGACATGAACTTATATTCTTTGTGTTAATGTCGAGATTGCAAGTGATAATAGGAGGGTCATCAAAAAGGTAGTAGGATCTGATTCTTCACATTCTTTTGGATAAAGCGGATTATAGCATCACCAGATCGGATCCCTATTTCAAACAGATTTTTCATCTATGTGGTATTTGGTTTATAACATAATTTTAACCTACTTTAATTTATTATTTTATCTAGAAAATTAATCTAAATTATTTAGCCATGGATTTGACTTTTTTATAGCAACTTTATTTTTTTAAACAGTCGTAATTTGTGATTTTTTTACTCCTAAAGTTTAAAGCAAATCAGTTACATGATAAGAACAACAAGACTACCCAAAGGAATCCACTGATCAAGAATACATGTAAAACATTCACTGATTGAGAATGAATAAGAAAGTCATAAAAATAACTTGGTAACAAAAAATGAAATCGAAGGTTTGTGCAAACAGTCAATGGATAAGAAGAAAGTGGAGTTGTAGTCTGCAGAGTCTAAAAAGTAAAATGAAGAAGATTATAGAGACTGTGTGAACGTGAAATCTATGGAATTTATGATTAAAAGAGCGAAGGAGTACAGAGACGTATGCCATGACTTTTTTTTCTTTTTTAGTTTTTTTTTATAACTAAAAATTAACGGTAATTATTGATTTTGTTTCTACCCAATTATATATATTTTTTTAAACTCACAAAAAATTTATTTATTTCAGCCAAAACTACTTAATCTAATTACCCAAATTATAACTTATAGTTATTTATCTTTATTTTTTTTAAATCTTCATAATCTAATATAACACTATCTTCAAAATCGAATATTCTAAATATCTAGATTTAAGAGTAAACAATAAATATTAATATTTTTAGTAAAATTTTAAAATTATATTTATCCAAAATCTTTTGTATTATCTAATATACAATCTATCTAAATCTTTTACTATCATCTAGATTTTAAAATTATATTTATTTTATTTCTATAAATAAGATAGATTTTATTTAAAGATAATCATATATTGGTCGCCACAAAAGCAATATGTAATTATCTTATATTTTTTTTTTTAAAATATAGTCATTATTTATATAAAATTATTTTCCCGCGGTGAATAGCAGGCAATAATCTAGTTGTATTTGTAATTAATCTGTTATATACATTAAAAAGTAATTAATGGTAGAAACTGCCCTTGAAGATAGTTTGGTAAGTTTAACTACATAACAATTGGTCTTGTTGCCTTTAGATAAAACAAAATAAAAATCAATATTTAGTATGTGGTTTAGTTTTGATGGCTTATAGGAAAGTTTCTATCTGGTTCATGAATGTATATTTATAAAGATAAAATTACAAATAATTAATAATAATAAAAATTACCAAAAACAAAACATCTGACGACTCTTGAAAAGAATTTATAAAGTTTGGATTTAAGATATATCAAATAATATTGAGCCGGTTCTGAACCAGACGAGTTGAAAGCAGGAGTTGTATAGAGGCCATCGAGCAAAACCCTAAGGTCTGAGCCATCTTCCGTTAAACCCTGGTGTCTCACTTCCGTTAAATGACAATCATCAATTAAATTATTGAGAAATATACTGACAATATGCGTATATATGATAAATTATTAAAGATAAATTATTTGAATAAACTTATGGTCCTATCTCACCTAAAAAGGATGAATCAACCATTTAGACTTTCATTTTTTTTTTGTGCTTGCCTTTAAAAATGTTTTGTATAAAAAAAACTAAATATTTGAATATTATGATAATATAGAAAATATAAAGTTTATTTAGAAAATAAATCACGATAATCATTAAACTTTCTTTTTATACATATATATATATATATATATTTATAATTATATATTTTAATATATTTATATATATGATAAATATCCGAATCGAAACGAATATTCGGTCATTCCAAAANAAAAGTGATATTTGATTTTTACGAATATTAGATTTTACAATTTGATTTGCTTCTAAAAATTTTGAATATTCTAATTTTTCGATTCAAATATAACCGTATCTAACGAATATTTTGCCTAAATCTAGTTTTTGGTATAACCGATACAAAGAGTTGTAGTAGGCGGCATAAAAGATGTTAACATAAGGGTATATAGCTTTTGAAGTCTTTTGAGTTCTGTCTTGAGCTGTACGTTATATGGTACTTTCCGAATTCATTGCACCATAAGAGACAACCAGTGGAAGGGTCGTATTCTTCTTCTTTGGCTGTTTGAAATATAGTAAGATACGCTGTAAAACATCCTATTGAAGTAAAAAAATCATTATTTTAGAGTTAAAAATGGAATAGGACTCCAAAATATAATTTACTAATTTTGAAGTAAAAATTGAGAAATGGGGTTGGAAATACCTTGAAGCATGAATTATTGGATTTTAACGAAACTGCACAAGAGTAAATTGGGGAAGCGGTCGCGGGTTTACTAATTACTCATTGACTCGTGACTCCTCTACGAAGTAACTTCAGAAACGGCCAGTTAAGATTAGATAGCTAGGCCCGTAAAAGCCTCGTCTAAAGACACCTGGCTAATATTTTTTAATCAAATATTCCTCGTGTAATGACACATAATATCATATGCATAGATATACATGGAATAATCTATCGTCTTATTCAATATTACTTTCGAATCTCAACCCTAAGACAAATTCAGTTCTTCTAAATTGTCTTAATTTTTATTCTTATTCAAAATTGATCACACAGAACTAATTAGGAAAGTTAGGGGGCTATATAGAGTGAAATATTTTTCTTAACAAGTTAAGATAGCTTGATTCACGCTTAATCCATCACCTCTCTTGTAAAACTATTAGATGAAATGGGAACCAAGTTTTACATGTTAAAATCGAGTAAATTAATTTATTTTTTTCTTTTGATTTTAAAACAACCTTTAATATTTGTTTACAAATTCGCCATAGGAAAAAAATAATGTATTGAAAGCTTGTCGGTGGCAAGTAATGAGGCACATATATGATATATCAAACCATAATTATAATCATCACATACTTTCATTCCTTATTTTCCATAAAAAATGAATTTTTAAGTGTTGTAAGAATACTCCTCATCCACTGATCCAGACCCAAGGCAAGACCAGCCAAAAGCAGGAGTTGTATAAGGACCCTTGAGTAAACCATGAGCCATCATCTTGTACGCAGCTTCGGTTAAATGATAACCGTCCCAATTCACATACTCAAATGGATTTTGACAATAATTAACTCTTCCGTTTCCACACTCGTTACCAATGGTAAAGTTGTATTGACCTCCGACTCCACAACAAGCAGCCAAAGGTCGGTTCTTAAACCCTATCATAATAAAAACACATCAGTTAAGGAATCAAACCGTGCTGGTCAATGATAAAGTTTTTAAAAGACACGAACCATATTTGGTTGGTTTTTGGTATAACCGATGCAAAGAGTTATAGTAGTCGGCGTAAATGATATTAACATTAGGGTATAGTTTTTGGAGTCGTTTGAGTTCTGTCTTGAGCTGTATGTCGTGGTACTCTCCAAACTCGTTGAGCCATATGAGACAACCTGTAGAAGGGTCGTATTCTTCTTCTTTGACGGTTTGAAATAGAGTAAGATACGCCGCAGAACATCCTGCTGGGAAGCTTCCGGGAACAAGAAATGTTTTACCACCCAAATCGATCAAATCCTATAGTTTTTATTGCATACTTTGTTAAAAAATATTTTAAAAAACATGTGATTCTTTTTTGGGGAATGAAATTTAAATATTTGTTACCACAAGTGCAGAAGAAATAGCTTTGATGATTAGAGGAACAAGCTCTTTGATTTCATTGAAACTTTTGCCTTCAAAAAACGGGTAATTATAATCGTTACCTCCAATCTCTCCCATGAGTATCAACGAGTCTCCAAGCATATCTCTACAATCTAAACACCAGAAAAGAAAAATAAAACCATTATACTAAGCAAGTTCGGTTCATCATCATAGATATGATAGAGAGTACAAGGCTAAGTTTTTAACTACCAGAAGATGAAGTGCATAGATTAGGTAAAATCTGCTTGAAGGTGTTAATTTGAACACTTAAACTAACATTAGTGAAATCTGATTCAATTCCTTTTCCCACAAGAAACTCACGATCCAAGGCAGTTGCTCCAAACACCGCGAAATTGATTCCTTGATCGAAACTCACGTTTTGCGATCCGAAGTAAGGTGGTATGTAATTTAGTCCTAAGAACTCAGCTGTCCAAATATTATGAAAACAATATAAAGCCTCAGGAGAAAGTAGGGTTCATAACTAACTTGCTGTTCAAGAAAGAAAAATCTAGAAGATGGATAACAAGAAAGAGATGAAACATTAGGTACCGATGAAGTCGATGATAAGACGGCCGTCAGAGGCACGGCCGGATGGAGTTGAAAAGAAGGTTTGGCCGTAAGGAAAAAAGGCGGTTTGAGGAAGATTATCGACGCTGGAGAGACTGAGATAGTTTCCTGTATCGGCAATGGAATCACCGAAGCTGATGATTGATTTATAACGCCGACATCGAGATTCTGATGAATCAATAATTATGGTGGTGTAATATAAAACAAGTATAAAGCTTAAGAAGAGCTTTTTCACTGGAGAAGCCATGGGATGAGTCGCTATCGTGGTCATCAATATTTATAATATTTTTTGGATCAGTGAATCTAAGTAAAGCATGGGATAATGAAATTATTGGACTTCATTTATTATGAGAGCAATAAAAGAGTGAAGTGACGTCAAGACAAGCTGGACGCTCCATTACAAAACAGAAATCGTGAAAACAGTATCAAAGATTCCTTCCTTGTCTTTTAAATCATAAAAAATGATTCGTTCCTTAAAGCCATTGAAAATGACTGAAAAAGAAACAACACTAATTAGAAATGTTGGAAAACAATTTTTGCTGAGAAAATGTCTGACAAAATATTTAACTATTATTATAAAAATATGTAGATATGACATTATTGTTTTATATCTAATAATAGTAAAAAGATAACATATAAAAAAATAAATTAGAATAAGAAAAAAACAACTTATAAACTTTATTTTTTCGTTTGTGTGTCGAAGTGGTCTCTTTTTTCGATTCACGTGATTTCACCATTTTTAAATTCTTGCTGTCCATACTACTATTTTCAAGAGTAGTCAACAATTTTCAAGAAATCTTACACGTCAACGTGATTCCATTATAAATCAAATTAAAATAATAGAAATAATATGTTTGACAATATTAATATAGCATGAAAATACTGATATAACCCAACTTGTATTCCTTTTTTTCTCCCAAAAAGATCAGTCCTAATGATTCTGGAATCAGAAGCCGTTAAAGTGGATATAAAAACAATTATAATTAGTGTTAAGATTTTATAAAATTCTTGATCAATATAATAATCTAAAACAAAACTAATGAACCACAATCACTTGGTTCCATCATTTTATATTAGTCATACCTCCACTTATGTTTTATATTTTTGCTTTAATAAAATTATTTCTTTTAAAAAAAAACTTTTTTAAAATTGAATTATTACCAAGAATGGTTTTTTTACTAACCATCATTTTTCTCAAAAAGACTAAATTAATTAGTCTTTCCATTAGTTGAACGGTTGAAACTTGAAGAATACTTCAATCTAGTCCATGCAATTATCTCTCTTTTTCAACAACTTGTTCCAAAATAAAGGGCTCAAATCTACTAGGCTTATGAAATTTGATATATTGAGTATAGTCTAATCATAGTTTAACGAATTGTTTAACAGAAACTCGAAAATAAATAAAACAAAGGTGAGGAGTGAGCGAGTGAGTTTTGTCATATAACATTTATTTTGCCTTTATACATGTCATATTATAAATTGACCCCAATGTTATTTTCTAAGCAATAAAAACCAGTTGGATTTAATATTTTGAGAACTAGGGTTACGTTTCCCTTGCGGCACACGATGGAGGCATAGCCACATCGGAGGTAACAAAGGAGGCTCATGAAATCTTGATGAAGACGTTATTTGAAGGTGATGCAGAGGAGGTGATGTGTTATGGCGAGGAACTTTTGGATACGGAGTCACAAGTTAATGGGGAGAAGAACTTGCAGGCTTCAAGTACAATAACTTTTCAGAGCGAACTAGAGAGAGGTCTGAGGTTGCAAGTCAGTGGGGAAAAGATGTTGCAAGGTTTACCAGAGTTTTCAATATTTAAAGAGAGTATAGAGAAAGGAGATGCTGCCATAGAGGTTTCTAACAATGAGTCATGTCTGACTAAGAAACAGACATCCACTTCTTCTGATGCAGATCTGGTTAATAAGGGTGATGTGGGTGTCTCCATAGCAGCCACACCTGCACAAAAATCATGGGCTCACATTGTCTCAAACAAGCCAGCTCTATCAAAATTCAATGTTGATGTGCATGTAGTGAATGGTAAATCAACAATTGAGGTTCCAACAGATATCTTGGAGAATTCTCCCCCGTTATGGGAAGATTTTCTGATCGGTAGATTTCCATCGGAGGCACCACATGTGGAAAAAATTCATGTGATTGTTAACAAAATATGTAATTTGGGAGATAAGACTATAAAAATTGATGTATTTCGGGTGAATGATTTTACGATTAAGTTTAGAATTCGTAATGCATCAGCTCGTCAAAGGGTTATTCGTAGGGGTATGTTGAACATTTGTGATCTTCCAATGGTAGTTTCTAAATGGTCTCCGATTTTAGAAGAAGCTCAACCGGCGATTAAGTCTATGCCAATGTGGGTAGTTATCAAAAATATACCTCACTCACTATTCTTATGGAAAGGGCTGAGTTTTCTAGCAAGTTCAGTAGAAGAACCAAAGCGTTTGCATCAAGAGACTGAGTTGGTAAATTGCTTTGATGAAGCTAAAATCTTCGTGGAAGTTGATTTATCGAAAGATCTACCAACTTCATATTTTTAAAAAATTCAAGGAAATGAAGTTTGTGTTACGTATGAATATCCATGGCTTCCACAACGTTGTGATAATTGTGGAAAATGAGGTCATTCTAAAGATGGATGTTTAGCTAATGGGAAGGGCACTGGAAAACAAATTGCTCCATCTAATACTATGGTGATAGATGTTTCTTCGAAAGAGGTAGAAGAGCTGCCAAAATTTGACATAGATCAGTCTGGGTCTAGAAAATTTATAATAAGCAGTGATGTTGCTGTCGTGGCCCAAACTAAAGAGCATGAACAAGGGGAAATTGTGGTTTCACCATCGCTAAGTGATGATTTGGCTATCACTACTCCATGGTCTACAGTTGGATCTTTGGGAAAAAAAACTTTAAGGAAAAACACAACCGAACTTGTTTATGGTCCAGTTACTATCACTTCTCCCAACTAGGTATGATGTGCTTAGGAGTGTAATGGATTACGAAACACATGACATACTGGAGACAACAGTTAACTGCGATAATACAGAGACCAAAAGAGAATATGTAGGGGGAAACTACCGGAAAAATGTGAAACACTGAAGGAAGGTAAAGAGCGGCATCATATGCGCCTGGCACTGCCTCGATCTTCTAAGACAAATCATCGGTATCTTTTGGATAATTCTCAGAAACCTCAAGATAGTCTTCCAGGGAGTAAGAAAAAATGACATAATCGAAAATTATAATGTCAGGTTTCTTCTGGAATATTCGAGGTTTTAATAAGTCAAAAAAGTAGTTAGGTGTTAAAAATTGGATTAGAAATAATTCTATGAAATTTGGTTGTTTGTTGGAAACGCGTGTGAAAAAAAACCGTGCTCAACAAGTGATTTCTACGGTGTTTGAAGGTTGATCTTCTCTTACTAATTATGAGTTTAATCACCTTGGTCGAATTTGGGTTGTGTGGAGCTCAGATGTCACGGTAAATGTGATCGTTAAGAGCAGTCAAGTAATCACATGTTCAATCTATCTGGAGGGAGTTAATGTTATTATCTCGTTCATATATGCATCTAATTTTGTGGAGGAGAGAAAAGAGCTTTGGAGAAATATTTTGGATTTGCATAACTCGCCGGTGCTTAGTGGGAAATTGTGGCTCTGATGTGGTGATTTTAATCAGATTTTGAATATTAATGAGCACTCAACGACCATCACTGCGATTTTCTCGGGTATGAAGGATTTCCAGACTCTAGTACAAGGTTGTAATTTGATTGACTTGGCTTTTCACGGTCCTCTTCTCACCTGGTGTAATAAACATGTGGAAGGATTAATTTGTAAAAAACTTGATAGAGCATTGATAAATGAAGAGTGGTATCATCATTTTCTGCATCCTTACTGTGTATTTAAGCCGGGAAGATTTTCGGATCACATGAGAGAGATAATTCATTTAACATCAGAGGTGTCAAGATTTAGAGGTCCTTTTAAATTCACAAATATCATGGCCAAGACTCCATATTTTCGTCGTAGTGTTGAAGATTTCTGGCGCGGGACAGAGTCCCTCTTTTTATTCACCTCAGCGATGTATCGCCTTACGAAGAAGTTAAAAAATCTGAAACCTATTCTGAGAGCACTGAGTAAAAATAAGTTACATGATTTATCAAGACGTAGCCTAGCAGCTTATGAAGATCTTTGTTCAATGCAAAAACAAAATTTATCTTCACCACATGTACAAGCGATAGAAGAGGAAGTAGAAGCTTACACAAAATGGGAGCTCTTGTCAGACTTAAAGGAAAATTTCTTGAAACAAAAATCTAAGCTCCATTGGTTGAATGTGGGAGACAAAAACAATAAGTTTTTTCACAAAGCTGTGATTGAGAGAGCTGCATTTTTATCAAGGAGGTAAGAGATCCGGGTGGAAGGATTTTGACGAAGGCTGCAGACATTAAGGCAGAGGCAGTCCGTTTTTTTTTCAGATTTTTGGAATCAGTCTCCTCTAAATTATACAGGTATTTCTGTTGATGCTCTTAAAGAATTAGTTGGATTTCGTTGTTCAGATCAGGAGAGGGATAAGTTAACTGCAGAAGTGTCTATAGAAGAAGTGAGACAAGTTATGTTTTCAATGCCTTCTAATAAGTCTCCAGGTCCATATGGTTACACAGTAGAATTCTTCAAAGAAATGTGGTTTTTATTGGGGAAAGACGTTACAGTTGCAGTGCAGTCGTTTTTCAGATTCGGGTTTTTATTGCATTAATTCCGAAGACAACAAATGCTCAGACTATGAAAGATTATCGCCCCATTTCTTGCTGTAATGTTTTATATAAAGTCATCTCGAAAATTCTGGCAAACCGCTTAAAGAGAATTCTCCCTGATTTTATAGCACCAAATCAGTCAGCTTTTATTGTGGATCGATACCTGATGGAAAATCTATTATTGGCTTATGAGCTTGTTAAAGACTATCATAAAGTGGAAATATCTTCTCGGTCAGCAGTAAAAATTGACATATCAAAGGCTTTTGACTTGGTCCAGTGGAGCTTTCTTCTCAATACGCTCTCAGCGCTTAATCTGCCGGATAAATTTGTCCACGGGATTAAGCTTTGTGTTTCATCAGCATCTTTTTCAGTGCAAGTTAATGGTGAGCTTACTGGATACTTCAACAGTATAAGAGATTTACGACAAGGCTGCTCCCTCTCGCCTTATCTTTTTGTTATTTGTATGAATGTTCTTTCAATGATGCTTGATAAAGCAGCATGTGATGGACATTTGGGCTATCACCCTAAGTGCCGTAATTTGCAGCTCACTCACCTTTGCTTTGCAGATGACATCATAGTTTTTTTCAGATGGAACAACTTGATCTATGGAAGGTATTCTTGAGGTATTCAAGAGGTTTGAGCAATTTTCAGGCCTTCGGATCAGCATTGAAAAATCAACCATTTTTCTGGCGGGACTAACGGAAGTGTGTCATCGAGATTTGGCTCAGAGATTTGGACTGGAGATAGGCATGCTTCATGTTCGGTATTTAGGGCTTCCCCTGATGTCAAAGCAAATGACTAATGCAGACTGTCTCCTGTTGATAGAAAAGATTAAGTTCCGTATAAACTCTTGGAAAAATAGATTTTTGTCTTATGCGGGTCGCCTACAGCTTCTTACCTCAGTCATATCTAACATTATTAATTTATGGATATCAGCCTTTCGATTACCAAGCTCATGTATAAAAGAAATTAAAAAGATATGTGCTCCCTTTCTTTGGTCAGGTCCGGATCTTCTACCAAAAAAATCAAAAGTTGCTTGGGTGGATGTTTGCAAACCGAAGAAAGAGGGTGGTTTAGTCATTAAGTCCCTCCTAGAAGCTAACAAGGTTAGTTGCCTTAAGCTAATATGGCGGATTGTTTCAGCACAAAATTCTCTTTGGGAAAATTGGATAAAGAGACACTTAATTCGAACTGGCTCTTTCTGGTCGGTTAAGGACTCAACTACAACATGGTCTTGGATGTGGAAAAAATTATTGAAGTATCGCTCTCTAGCTAAACAGTTCCACCGAGTAGAGGTTCACAATGGACAAAATGTCTCTTTCTGGTTTGATAGTTGGTGCTGCCTCGGTAGACTTCATGATGAGATTGGTGATCGTGGTTTTATTGATCTAGGAGATCAAACAAAGGCAACAGTTGCTGAAGTTGTTCATCATCACCATCGGCGTCGGCACCGAACTGGGATTCTTGGTAAGATTGAAGATGAGATCAAAAAATTAAAGCTCTGAGGACTGGGTTTTGCTGCGGATGTATCCCTATGGAAGGCAAATGCCGATCGCTTCACGAATAAGTTCTCCTCTAGAAACACATGGAACTGCATCCGAGATTTTAACACTAAGAAGATGTGGTATAAAGGAATTTGGTTTTCAAATGCTACCCCTAAATTCAATTTTATTGCATGGCTTGCTACACTGAATCGGCTATCAACAGGGGATCGTATGATGTCGTGGACTAACACTACAAATTACGGTTGTGTTTTTTGTCAAGATCCTGTGGAATCTCATAATCATCTTTTCTTTTCGTGTAGTTTCTCAGAACAGCTATGGAGGAAGCTAGCTGGTAACCTGCTAGCTCACAGCTACTCTTCAAACTTTGAGGATATACTGAAGCTTCTCACAAGCCAATACTCATGCCCAACCAGTGGTTTTATCCTCAAGTACCTGTTTCAAGCTATAATACATTCCATTTGGCGTGAGTGTAATCGACGGAGACATGGTGAACCACCCCAAACAACTTCGACTATGATCACACAATCTGCAACAGAATTTCATCCCTTCGTCAGCCAGGCACATCCTACTTACAATATGGTTTGATTGTTTGGTTTGGTTCAAGACAATAAAGACGATATTGGTTGCTCTCTGTTTTTGGATCGTACCTCACTTTCTCCTCAACTTTGCTCTGCATATTTTCTTACTTTTATTCATTAGCCCTGTAAAAAATCATTTTTAATGATTTCAAAACAATTGTTGCACATGTTGTAAAAACAGTTTTTCTTTGAATATAATTTAACATTTATTTAAAAAAAGCAACAAAAACCCATACCATCATTCAAAACAAAATTTTTATTATTAGGGATAAGGATACTTGAAATTATAGAAATAGCTCTTGGTGCTTACATTTGTCGTGTTAATTAACATGTTCTTGGCCAATAAGTTTCTTGAAATGTTTTTGAGCATATAAAACAGAGCAAGTCAAATGCTAGTGATGAATATGTAAATCAATGCTGCTATAGGTAAATAATATGATAATTTGTTTCTTGAGATGGAATCAATGCTGCTATAGGTAAATAATATGATGATTTGTTTCATGTTTTTTCTAGGTTTTCTAATGAAACAGGATTCACAGACTGGCGATACTTAGCACATTCAACGGTAGATTTCGGATGACGGTTTTGCCATTATCGAACAAGTTGCTTGGAAGCATGGAACCATGTTATTTTCTTGCCATATTCTGCTGACGCTGGAAGCAACAAGGAGAGTGGGTTTAAAGTTTTGGTTAATCTACGCGAATATGCAATGTTTGTTGAGTCTAAGGAAGCCATCTCTAAGGAAGCCATCGATAAGTTCCACAAGGGTGAATTTACTATGTCTTGATCACTGATAAAGCAACCTCTTTGTATAACACAAATATCATCAATCATTAGTATAACTTTCGGTTCCATCACAGAGCTCACTGTATTTGATTTGAAGAGCATGAATGAGAGCATTCTTACTGTATGTTTCAATCTTTTATGAATGCACCTAACCATTACTGTATGTGGCACATATTGCAAACCAACACATCATCCTCTAACACTGATTAATCCTAGGATTCGGAGAAATCATTTGAAAACTCCGATAGCCAAACGATATAAATGTGACAAATTCTGTAAACCAGATGAAGTCGATCATTTACCTTGACCAATAGGACAACTCTCACCTACACTACAAGAAAACAGCTGAAATCTGACGGCC
>KE156359.1:43808-54184 GCA_000411055.1 Leavenworthia alabamica
AATTCTCCCTTACCCATACAAATCCCTTAGAATATATTTTGAGAAAAGTCAAACCAAAAACCAATAACATTCGTTCTCTCTTTATTTTATAAACATTGGACACATTACGAAACGAATATTTCAAAGCAAATATACATACATTTATTGTTAACAAAATCTATATGGGGTATGGTGTGTTAAATGAATAGAAGAATAATAATACAAAAAGGGTTGTTGTGGTTGGTTAGAAGAATGTAAAGAATTTATGGTTTAAGCCGAACTAAACCATACAGAAGCCAAATAGATACATAACTGCAACCACCACCATTACGACAAGATAAAAGAGGTTCACCCAACTCAACCCGAACCTTATTAAGTTTAATTACCATATTCCCCCTTCAATCTTGGGCTAAGTAAAAAATATATATATATATATACATATGCATGTTGTAGTTATCTTTTAAAACTTGACAACATGGCTTGCAAAGGAGAGGTTGTTGTTGGTGTGGAGGAAGGATTGCTTCTCTTACCTTCAAATCTCTTCAATGAACTATTTCTTGATTGCATTGGTCCATTTCCACAGGTTTTTTATCCTTTTACAACAATATTATAACATCATAACTTATTACTGCTAATGTTAAGGATACATAATAAATGATAGGTTAAAAGAGGAGGTAACTACTATTGTCGGAAACCAAGAATGTGGTCCGCGTCGAACAACAACAGTTCCATGGAGAGGACGAACGAAGATGCAGGTGCAGAACGAATTAAGCCACGAGGTACTGGAGTGTTTCTTCCTCAGAGACCAGTGAGTAGATCACAAGAGAAGAGACTCCAGAAGAAGCCATGCCCCATCATCTCCTCTCATTCTAGACAAGTATTTCTTCCCAAGGAATGGGTTTATTAGCTAGTAATTAGCATTTATTTACGTTTGTGTATAACATTTACTATTATATAGACTAAAACAAAAATAAAGTTTAAATGGCATACCAATATACACTATTAGTATTGGGCATGGTTTGATGGATGATTCTTTTGACCTCAATGATCATTGCTTTCTTCCCTCTCTATACCGAGCTCCTTAATGGAGTCCAGGGAAGTTCGCCAACAAATGTAGATTATGACTGGAGACATCGTCATCATCAGGTTTCAAGATTAAGTGCTTTGATCTCTTTAAACAGAAAACACATCTCTTCTGCAGATTCAACCAGAAAACGTGAGACAGTACATATACTAGCTTTGTGCCCAATATATTCTCCAATCAGACAAGTATAACGCTAATTCCGAAGAAAACAAAAGGTTGTGCATGAATATGAGAATCAAGAACAGGCCAAGCAACAAGCTGAAACATTTTAAATGATCTACAAAAGCACATGCATTTTTTCTGGTCATAGAATTTTCCGTCTGGTTGCAACAGCACAAGAAAAACAGAATGCATTAACATGACAATATATAAAAACTGGGCATTTGGTCTAGTGGTATGATTCTCGCTTTGGGTGCGAGAGGTCCCGAGTTCGATTCTCGGAATGCCCCCATTGACATTTTTATAAAGTAAATGCGTTCATATCAAACTAAAGGAGGGTCCAATATTTTGTCATTATTGAAGACCATACAATTCAAATGCGGTTCCAGTGATAAAATTAGAAACCAGATATTGTTTTTTAGAAGGTGAAAAGCAAAAAAAAACCGAGCTATGGTAAAGTTTCATCTTAACAAAACAAGTCAGTTAACAGAAAATTTGGTTTAACTGTATAATCAAATCAAATGTTAAGACACACAAAAATCGATCATATAGAATTCAACTACTTGTCACAAGATCGATGCAAATAGACAATAGACAAAAGTAGGATGACAGGTTTGAACAATTGGACAAGTATTTTCCTCCATTACAAACCAAAAATCAACTTACTACAGGAAAAAGCAAATGATAATTTCATTTAATGATTTAAAAAGATCTCAAGATTAGATCTAGGAACATCCTACTAAGACTATATATTTATTTTAGTAAAAGTCAACTAAGGGAACAAGATAAAAATATGACTAAATCTTCAATGTTTTAACTAAATTTACTAACAATATTGCATTTGGTCTAGTGATATGATTCTTTCTTAGGGTGTGAGAGGTCCCGTGTTCAATTTTCGGAATGCCCCATAGACTTCTTTAAAAGTTTTTGATCTAAAAATGTTTCAAGAACTGAAGAAAGTGTAATGAAACAAAAAAGAATAGATTAGCTGAATAACAACAATAACCGGGCATTTGGTCTAGTGGTATGATTCTCGCTTTGGGTGCGAGAGGTCCCGAGTTCGATTCTCGGAATGCCCCTTCGACTTTTTCAAAAACATTTGTCTAATGCAAGTTAAGTGTCCCATTGACCTTTTCCAAAAGTTTTATCAGAATTAATCTTTAGTAACCCTCCCCCTCCTTAAGGTTTCATTATCAAGTACTTACTAGCCTACTGCTAAGAAAGATAAGAATGTAAAAACTTACCGCTGTTTCGTATCCAATCCATCTTTTGTTCAAGTATACTTCATATAGGTAGAACTGTGGTGTTTTGTAAACTGCTGATTTCACAAAGAATGAGCTGCAGAAACAGCAAAATAATCTTGATTAAGCATATAACAAAAGTAGAGGAAGCAACAATTCTCTTAGACAACATTGGGAGCGCAAGTAAAAGGCATTAACTGAACAACATTAAAAAGAGGGAATTTGGTCGAGCTGTATGATTCTCGCTTAGGGTTCAAGAGGTCCCGAGCTCAATTCTTGGAATACCTCAAATGACTTTATGTAAAACATCTGTTCTAAATGCCAGCTTGCATAGAAAATCAATTTTGACAAAATCCTAAACTTCATAACTCAACAGCTGCAGACTATATGTTTATCGTCTAATTTAGTAAGAGAAATGAACAAACAAACAAAAATCCCTTGACTCTTATTATTAAGTGCAGAATGCATATAAAAAGAAAACGTACCACTGTTTCACTGCCAATCTATGTCTTTTTTATAACCGAAATTCATACAACGAAGATCAACACGTCTTGTATGCTGCCAGATTCATCAAGATTGAGCTGCAGAAACAGCACAAGAATCCAGAATAAGCATCTAATGAAAAAGCAAAGCGAAGCAAATATTTTCGTACAGAAAAACAGAATGCAAGTAGAAGGTGTTAACATAACAAGATATATAAACAGGGCATTTGGTCTAGTGGTATGATTCTCGCTTTGGGTGCGAGAGGTCCCGAGTTCGATTCTCGGAATGCCCCGTTGACCTTTTGTAAAAACAATGTCCTAAATGCCAGCTACCATTACATCAAATATTTTTATCACAGACAATCCACCTATCAAGCCCTGAAAGTCAACAAATGGAAGATCTAAAACGTAATTTCTTTCTTAGTATATCGAAACAAGAAAACAGTCTAATATCAGATTCAAAATAAAGACTAATTTCAACTTACTCTAGATGTATGTTACTAGCTTAATCAAAAATAAAAACCTCAAAAGGAATACCCCAAAAGTAAATTCCTGTAATAACAGATTGAAGTGTTGATTCTCTTTTCCACATTAATCAACAACAAAACGGTTCAATGAAACTAAATCAACAACAGGGCATTTGGTCTAGTGGTATGATTCTCGCTTTGGGTGCGAGAGGTCCCGAGTTCGATTCTCGGAATGCCCCTCCGAAATTTTTAGAGAATGTGTTCAAACCAAACTGAAAACAATAATGAATTTTCAGCAAGGGACCAGATCCTTAACCTTAACATATTAACTGAAATGTGTTATGAATCGGACATTTTTAGTCAATGTGTTCAAACCAAACTGAAAACGATAGTGACTTTTCAACAAGGGACCAGATCCTTACCCTTACCATTTTAACTGAAATGTGTTATGAATCGGGCACATGGTCTGGCGTTTAGGTTCCCGACTTTAGCCCTTGGAATTCTTGTAATGATTTTCAAATCCGTGTTGATACTAAGTTTGGGGTTCATATCCAATCGCTTTGATCTCTTCAACCCGAAAATACCACCTTTCTGCAGATTCAAACAGAAGACATGAGGCAGTACTTATGATAGCTTTACGACACTAGATTCTCTAAAACCAAACCAAATAAACTGGACAAGTGTCACATGCAAATGTCAATGCCAAAAAATTGGAGGAAACTTAGTGTGACACAACAACGTACATTTCCATAGTCCTGTTCAAAAAGTCCCAGAACAGACCAAGCAGCAAACTGAAAGCTTTTGAATGATCTATCTGATTTAAGGGATACAAAATTGGAACTATCAGCCTAAATTTCATAAGATGTGACTTGTGAGTATTACACACCAACATTCATTCCATTGAACTGTTCAAAAAGTCGAACTACAAACCAATAAGTATTCTTTCAAGGAAATAAAGTGATTTTTCACTGATTGAAATAAACCAACAACAGGGCATTTGGTCTAGTGGTATGATTCTCGCTTTGGGTGCGAGAGGTCCCGAGTTCGATTCTCAGAATGCCCCATTGACTTTTTGTAAAACATATGATCCAAACTCTAAAAGGATTCTCGGAATGCCCCATTGAGTTGACTTGTCCTACATGCCTGATCTTTCTAAGATAACATTCAATATTTGTCTTATATGCATCAATACTAAATCACAGACGCCTTTACTATTAAACCCTGAAAGTCAACTAACAGGACTAGATCTACAGAATCATTTCTTTCTTAGATAATCTAAGCAAAAAACATTCAGTTCAAACATAAAACATGAAAAGAGGTTGAACTTACTCTATGTTGCTTCATCAGAAATAGAACCCTCAAAAGGAAAACACACCAGAACAAATTTCCTGTAAAACAGAGTGAAGCGTATTCGCTTTGCAACAGAATTAAACAACTACACAATGCTTCAATGGGACTAAATCAACAACAGGGCATTTGGTCTAGTGGTATGATTCTCGCTTTGGGTGCGAGAGGTCCCGAGTTCGATTCTCGGAATGCCCCATTGACCTTTTTGGAAACCATATGTTGGAAATTCCAGTTCAGAATTCTTGTATATAAATTTGTGTTTGCTGCCTGATTTGTCACAGGCCATATTCAGGATCTCAACTATGTGTATTTATCTAAAACTTCACCATATATTACAGACATATTAATTAGCCAATAATCAAGCAATATGTGTAGCGACATGATCAAGTCAAATTTTAAGACACAACAAGATCGTAATGTATTTATCTACTGGAGGTTTACAAATGATTGATGTAAAAATCAACTAAAAATGTAGATCTAGGAATATCACTGGAATTTCAGTTACAAAAAAAAACCTCAAGAAGAGCTCTAGGCATATCCTATTCAGTCTAATATAATTAATAAAAGTCAACTAAAAGAACAAGATCACAATATGACACAATAATGTGATCTTCAAGACTTCAACATCATAACTAAATTGTTTACCAACAGGGCATTTGGTCTAGTGGTATGATTCTCGCTTTGGGTGCGAGAGGTCCCGAGTTCGATTCTCGGAATGCCCCATTTAATTTTTTGAAAACATTTGTTTCAAGTGCCAGTTAATGCCCCATTGAAGTTTTCCAAAAGATTTATCAGAATTTGCTTAACACTAAAAAAGATAAGAGATATAAGAACATACAGCTGTTTCGTGTTCAGTCAACAAATGCTTTTATCTAGTGAGCTTCATATAGGTAAGATTGTTATGGAAAGTTGGAAACTGCTGGTTCACAAAGAATGAACTGCAAAGACAGAAAATTAATTGATTAAGCATATAACATAATAGAAAAGGGAAAAATTGACTGAGAAAACACCAATAACCGGGCATTTGGTATAGTGGTATGATTCTCGCTTTGGGTGTGAGAGGTCCCGAGTTCGATTCTCGGAATGCCCCGTTGCCTTTTTGTAAAATAGATGTTCCAAATACCAGGACAATCCAGGTTTTACTAATTAGGCTCTGCAAGTCAACTAATAAAACTGTATCTAAAACATAATTCCCTTCTTCCATTATTTAAACAAGGAAACATTATAATATCAGGAATAAATATACTATATAGAATAATCTAGGTCTCTAGCTGTATGTTGTTAGCTTCATCAAGGATGGAATCCTCAAAATCAAAGCCCGACCAAGAGTAAGTTTCTTGTAATAACAGTGTGAAGTGTTTATTCTCCTTTACACATGATTAAACAACTCACAATGCTTCAATAGGACTAAATCAATAACAGGGCATTTGGTCTAGTGGTATGATTCTCGCTTTGGGTGCGAGAGGTCCCGAGTTCGATTCTCGGAATGCCCCATTAACTTTTTTCACATAGATGTTATAAAGTCAAGCAGTTGCTAATGAAATAAGATCTATTTTATCCCTAGTCCTATCACAGATCTTGATCCAAGTAAGAACCACATAATACCTTCATTCCAGCGCAAGAGAAATTATCAAGTGCTTAATGCAGAAGAAAAAAAGAACATGACGCTCTTTCAGGTTCTAATCTTTTAACCAGATCCCTTCACATTGGGAGGAACATCATGTTCTGTAAGCATCAAGATCCACAAAGAACGAGCTGCAGAAAAAAAAATGTTGATTAAGTGTTTATAGGAAAAGCAATTGACAAAACTCTTAATGAAAAGAAAAGATTGCTAACATGAGACATTAGCTGAAGAACATACTAAACACAGGGCATTTGATCTAATGGTATGATTCTCGCTTTGGGTGCGAGTGGTCCCTAGTTCGATTCTCGGAATGCCCCATTGACTTTTTGTAAAACAGATTTTCTAAATCCCCCATGTCAGAATTATAGCATCCAAATTTGTGTATACGCAGCCGGATTTATCAAAAATCACATCAATTACTAAAAGAATATGTATTAACCGAAACCTCCACCAACACTTATTCCCAAACAATCCACCAGACAGTAACTGATTGTATTTTTTCTGATGGTTTTAGTAACAGCTTCAAGCCTTCAAGCATCAGAAATCAAATAGATGCAACTTAAGCCAAGTATATTTTTCCAGATTCACCAAAAACCATCCCCATCACTCCATCAGTAGGACAAGTCTTGAGGTGTACATTTACAAAGGAAAACAGAATGCTTGAACCAAATTACTTCCATAACAGAGCACAGAGAGGTCCCTAGGTTCTATTCTAAGAACGCCCTTCACTGAGCTTTAAGTATATGGTTTAGTAGCCAAGCTAAAAACTATAGGATACAGAGATATTTTCGCCTTAGATTTTTAACCTATGGTATTAATTACAAAACAACACACACTTACGGCATCCTTAGCAAAGTCAAATAAAACCTACAAAAGCAGTCAAGAGCACATACGTACCCACCAGAAGAAGAAACGCATCACGCGCCACTGGTTTCGCTTTTGGCTCTAAGGTTCTCCAAAACTCCTCGAAACCCTAACGACAAGGACGAGCTTCATCTCACAATTCAGGTGCACTCAATCTTATAGCAGTTGGGCGAAAAAATTGATTTAGTAATTTCGTCGAACAAGCGGTGGGCGTGTGTCATGAAAGCAGCCGTGATACGCTCGGATGAGCGAATCTGTTCACAACTTTGGACGAGACAAGCGTGATTTTAATAAATATATCTGATTTAACTAAACCGACACTGCATCAGAAATAAAGATATTCAATCTGGTTAAACTAAACCGAAACTTGCGTCAAAATAACGGAACCAATGAGAAGATTGAATTTAACGCTGTTGGAAATTTTCTTTTATATATACGAAAAATCTAAATGAACCTAAAAGGCGCTTCTCATAACTCATTCATTCCTTGGCGGTGGCGACAATGGCTGCCTCTTGTTCTTTTCGTCTTTCTAATCTAATCTGGTTTCTACTTCCTCTTGTTATATTTCTATTATCGTCGGACGCGGCGGCGCTCACAGTTATTGGTCCTGGCGAACCAGCTCTCAATGTGAGTCTTAGTTCGTGTGAGCGAATCCAAGTTTCTGGCTATTCGAGAACCAAATTAGGGAAATATGCCAACTCTATTAGGTTAAACATAGCTCCAATCCCAGAGAAACTACATAGTAAAATCCAGGTTTGTATTCACCGGAATGTTTCAATTAAAATCTGCCAGTGTGAGAAATCAGATTGGAAAAATCTTCAAAAAGGGCTTTGGATCAGCTCTGTAATGTCTCCATATGATAATAAACAATACATCGATTTGAGATTCAGTGGTAGTGAATCTGAATCGTCTTCTTCAATTGTTACCATCACCGTTTCAGAAGAGTTTCATCGATGGCGGATTTGTTGTTTAGTGGCTGGAATAGTTATGATGCTGTTAGCTCCGTTTGTTAGTAGTTGGCTTCCTTTTTACTATACAAGTTCAATGGCGGTTGGAGTTTTTCTCGTTGTTTTGATAATAATTTTTCAAGTTATGAGATTATTGCCTACTGGGAAGAAGAATGTTATGTATATTGCAGTCTATGGATCTGTGGTAGGAGCTGGATCTTTCATTATACATCAATTCTCAATGATGGTGAATATGGTGCTTGTTAATTTTGGATTGAGTGAGGATATGTATAATCCTGTAGCTATATTTGTTCTTGTTGGGATAGTCTTTACTGGAGCTGCTTTTGGATTCTGGACTGTGAGGAAATTTGTTGTTTCGAAAGATGATAGAGGTGGTGTTGATGCTAGTGTTGCTCAGTTTGTGAAATGGGCGATGCGTTCTGTTGCTGTTACGTTTATTTTCCAGAGTAGTATTGATACACCTTTGGCGATGGGAGCTTTTATTTTAGCCAGCTTGTTTGGTTTTATTGTTGGTAAAACGAAAACAGTTGTAGTTCAAAGTGATTGGCTGGTTTCTGCTGATGATTCTGGTGAGAGACGTCCACGAGCTGAGTTTCTTAGCCGTCCTGGAGGTGGATTGTGGAAGAGATTTAGGAGTGTACCTTCATCTTCCGCTTCTCCTTACAATGTGATCTCACCTCGGAGAATACCTATCGAAAAGCAGGATTACTATTCTGTATACCACAAGATGCCAAACAAAAAGAAGATGTCGAAGCAAGAGTATGAAGAGTTGACACGAGAAACAACAAGGGAAGCAATGGCAGGACTTGCAGCTTCTCCAGGATTCAGTGATTGGCTAATTGAACATGCAGATAGAATAAAGCTGCTTCCCAATGATAGCTATGATGATCAATTGGGTAGTGAATCAGATTCAACTGGTGAACAATCTTGGACTGGTTTTTTCTGGTAAAGCCGAAAACATTTGAGGCTAGGCAACTCTTAAAGTATTATTAACTAGTTGTACCACAGATAACACTTGTCATTAACTTGGTATGAAAGAGAAGGTTGTAAGGGTTTTACAGCTTTCAAAGAGTTTAGGGGATAGAGGTAGGAATTAGGTTTAGGGTTTAGGGTTTAGGGTTTAGGGTTTAGAATCAATCTTTGTATAATCACAGCTAAGGTGCTGCTATTATTTACTTGATTGTGTAGTGATGAAATTTGGTCCTTTTGTGTCTCCCATAATGGGGTAGTCCTTTAGAGGCTGAAAACCAAAGTTTGTATTAGGTATCTTTTTATATTCAATAGAGAAGTGTTATATTGAATCAAAACCAAACTTTTAATTGTAATTTTCATTCGGTTCTATAACTTGAACCAAAAACATGAACAAACTAATCTGAATGTCCAAATATGATGAGAATTTGATACTCTGTGAATTTGAAAACAGTGATATCAACAACATTGTTAGCACATGTAAAGGCTCCAATGATCTTTCCAACAAACAGGAGCATAATACAGAGAATTCAGTGGTAAGAAGTGTCACAGTCTTATTGCTCATCTTGTAGCATGCAAACTCGTTAGTCAATAAGGACCATATTCAGGAAAATCTCTTTCACCGTTAAGAAATGGATAATTGTGCATCTCTCATTTTATAAAAAAAAAAGAAGGTTTGACATGACCCAGAAAACCATCAGCTTAGAACCTAAAACAATAACAAAAGAGATGGTGTCTAAGTAAAGATATGACTTCCTTGAAAGAAACTGTAGAAGACTATAAGAAAATGTTTGAACCAGATTGCATAAACAACAGGGCATTTGGTCTAGTGGTATGGTTTAACTCACATGATACATCTGAAGAATCTAAAGTATTATTTTTGGGTATATTAGTCCGGTTTTTTTGGATGATCTGTTTTTCAAACTATTAATGAAATATTTTCAAATATTGTTTTTTTAAACTTCCCATATTTATGACTCTTTCGGATAAAAAAATCTTTATCGATCCATAACTATAATTTAAATATATAATGTGATTGAAGATTTTAATCAAGCATTGTTGGCAAAGCAAGCTTGGCGTATTTGGGATCAACCTGACTCTCTTATTGCTCAGATTCTTAAACATCGATATTTTCGTCAGTCTACGTTTCTCGGATGTGGGAAAGGTACACGAGCCTCTTATGCATGGCGAA
>KE156359.1:58487-69863 GCA_000411055.1 Leavenworthia alabamica
AATTAGAATTAATAATATTAAAAATAAATTTTAGTTTATTTAGATTAATTTTTAATTTTTTTTACAATAAAAAATGTAAAAATAAACATAAAAATAATTTTAAAAGGAAAAAATAAAAATAAAAAATATAAGAGGTTTTTTTAACGTAAGAGAGTAAAAAAAAAAAAACGGCAGAAAACCCCTAAATAGTTAGATTTTTCTATACGCAGAAAACCCCTACAATATTATTTACACATATCTGCGGTACTAATCTACGATAACATAAAATGAACAAATCTGCGATATTAAAATTTGCAATAAGTAAAAAGTTAGTCTGGTAAGAAATTTTCTGAAACTAACACTGAAATATCAGAGAAAATAAATCTGCAATAACAAAATTTCTTGGTATTTTATATGACAAAAATCTGCTATGAGTAAGGTAGAAATCTGCGGTAATTAAAATATTACTCTAGTAATTAATCTTTGGTATTTTTAACGACATATTTTATAAATCTGCAATAACTATATAATTAAATCTGCGACACAAATCTGCGGCGTAAAAAAATCTTCGAATCAAAATCTAAAATTTTCAAAAAAAATTATTAAATCTGCAGTCTCTATATCAAAGCTAAAAAAAATCTGCAATCTCCAAAATAATCTGCATGATGTAAACAAATCTGCCATAACATTTCCGCAAAAATCTGCAATTCAAACTCAAATCTGCAAAATAAATCTGAGAATATGAAATAAATCTGCTAAACACTAAAATCTGCGATAATATGAACCGCAGATTTACGTTGCAGATTTTTTAATCATTAATGGCACTTTCGTAAATATTTGTTTAAAAAAAAAACAGGAATTCTATTTATTTTAATTTTTTCATTAATGGCATTTTCGTAAATAATTTTTTTTAACTCTTGACCCTAAGGGTATTATTGTGATACAAAATAACTCAAGTAACCTTAATCTTTAGTATGTTAAACTAGCAATTAACTCTAAAATTAAGGTTAGATTAATTATTCTCTCTCTAATATATAATACCAATTATAAAAGTACTCTAAATTTATACTGATTACACAATATCATTCAATAGAACTAAAGTTACATTGAAATGTGAAAAATGTTATATTTTGAAAGAAGAAAAAACTCTAAACTTCTTGTATAGTGACTCAGATAGATGCATATTTTTCCATTTGTTAGGTATATAGATTTGAAACATCTTAATTAACCAATACGAATACGAATAAAGGTAAAATACGAATGCAAGCTGGTGAACCACCCCTTCAAAAAAATCAACCAAGTAATTGAAGGGTTGGCACGATTAAATAGACTTTTACATATTAAAAATCAGAACTTACGTTGAGATTATTCTTATATATATTCCTTTTATATGAAATTATGAACACAATAGCACTTTTGAGAAACTTGTGAAAGTACATATCAATCTCCTCCTGTTCGTGGCTCATAAATTACATTAAATTAGTTTATAGATAACGTCTATAAGACTATTTCTTGTCGTGACTAAATTCCTAATTTCTTATCTCCTTGTTGTTGTTAGACCAACATAATAATAATTGAATCAGACAAGACTAAAATTTAGAGTTGTAAAACAAAACATTAAACATGGGGGAAAAAGAAGAGAAGAAAGAAAAAGGCGACGAAATCATTACGGCCGTTTACAAGGTTCACCTTCACTGTCGGAAATGTGCATGTGACATCAAAAAGCCTCTTCTTCGATTCCAAGGTTAGGTCTCCTTTCATCATTTTGTAAATTCATGATGAACCAAGATTTACAAGTTGTTCTATAAAGAAAGCAGATCGATCGGTGTATAGTCACTCTTCATGAGATCTCAATTTTGAGCCATTGGATGTGGACTGTCGTGTATTGAGTTATTTTACATTTGCTTTCTCCTGCATGTTCTAGAGACTGTTTTGGTTAGTCGTGTTTTAGTTATATATAGTGTCCAAACTATTCTAGCTAGAGCTTGTTTGCATGGCGGTTTTAAGTAAAGTGGTCGACAAATTTTTACCAATAGACAAACAAGTCGATCTCAAGTTGTCAACTCACAAAATGACAGTATTTTAAGTTAATCACAAAACTATCTTTTTTTATAAATTTAGTTACATAAAAACTCGTATAAATATATCACATGTTGGTATAATCTATGAGACGTATTGTTGATTTATTCACATGTGTTGTATCAAACTAGCCTTTGGAGGATAGGCCAGGAGTGAAAGTAGTAGGTTGCATTTTGTGATGAATGATATAATATTGTAGGGGTTCATAGTGTGGATGTTGATGTGGACAAGAATGAGATCAAAGTAAAAGGGAAAATAGAAGTAGTGAAGATTCACAAGCAAATAGAAAAATGGAGCAAGAAAAAAGTTGAGTTTATATCTACTACTGTGGTAGAGAAGAAAACCACTGAGGTTAAGAAGGTAATTTTGCCTCCATAGTCGCATATCACATACATCTACTTATGTGTGAATTGATGTTGTGGAAGTATATATAGGATGTTATCCGTACGACAGTGCTAAGGGTACACATTCATTGCGAACAGTGTGACAAAGATCTTCAGAATAAACTATTGAAGCACAAAGGTAAGATCCGAAGAATTTGAAAACAAGTTTAATTGAAATGTATCAATTGATGGGGAAACATAGATATATAACTTTTAAAGATCACATGTTAGATTTTTTGTATATTTCTTCATCAGTCTAGTGGTCGGATTCTAAGTAAGTTTGTTTTTTTTGGCAGCTATTCACATTGTGAAAACCGATAGAAAAGCTCAAACGCTAACTGTAGTAGGAACCATAGAATCTACAAAACTTTTAGCCTACATAAAGAAGAAAGTTCGCAAACATGCAGAGATCATAAGCTCAAAGACGGAAGAAGAAAAGAAAAAAGAGGAAGAGGAGAAGAAGAAAAAAGAAGAAGAGAAGAAGAAAGAAGATGAGAAGAAGAAGGAAGAAGTAAAAATAGAAGTGACTAAAACAATTACTCAAGTTGTAGAGTTCAAAGAGAAAGTAAAAGTTGAAGGCCAAAAAGATAAAGATGGGGACATACCTTACTTTGTTCATTATGTCTATGCTCCACAGTTGTTCAGTGATGAAAACCCTAATGCTTGTTGCATTGCTTAGTTACAAAATTAAATATGGGTAATGTTGTTTCTATATATAACCTTCATATAACTTATAACTAAACCAATGATGATATAATACCTATATTACATAAATAACCATTTATAGAAATGAATATATATATATATATATATAATGTTGATTTTGGATTATGGCAAATCGACGTAAATAAAAGCTTTGTTATCGGTCTCATTGCAATTTTGACATGCATTTGGCTCTCTCGTTTTGCGTCTTGAAACAGAACTGTCGTGCGATCTCAAAACGGTTCCAGTCTTCCTCAACTGTCTTAACCCGAACTACAACATTTCCTCAATATTATTATTTTTTAGCAGAGTGTGTCATCTGTATTTTAGAACTAATAGAATTACTCTTTAATTTTATTTATTATAACAGAAATTTTGATTAATTTTTCTAGGAAATTTTCCTACTTCCGAATATCTATAGTTTTTATTTTTAAGGTCATGTTACTAATACTATTATATAGTTGAACTCAACCAATTCTAAAAGATTTGTTAGTTTTGAAAAATTTTCTATACTTGCTAATAAGAAATATATTCAGTTTTAACGATGTCACGACAACATGACCCTCTCATATGCGTATGCATAAGCTCCTTCAATCAAACAATATGAAATTTATATCTTCTTTTTTATTCAAAACAAAAATAGATTACAAAAAAATTATAGAACCAATTTTAACAAAAACCATAATGTTAAATTAGCAATATGTATTAGGTTGGTAAATTCGAGCAAACTGGAAATGTAGACATCTAAGAGGATATGAATTCAATTTTCTGTTAGAATAGATAATTTAATTTCTATTTCTCTCATAAATATTGACTGTGTAACTCAACTCAACTCTCAATAACATACAAGATTTTTCAAAATCTGATCCAAAGTCCAATTTTTGTCTGTTTTGTAATGGTGAATACCAAAAGCAAAACAAAACATCAATAAAAGATAAGCAATACAAAAACAAAACATAAATAAAATGTAAAAAATAAATGAATATTTCTAACTTATACTATTAATAAATTATTTGAAATAATAGTGACTAAGAGAATTGTTTAGCTTTGACAGTTTTTTAAACATAAAATATGAGATATATTCAATACTAAGGACTTCACAACAACATGAATCTCTCACATGCATACTCATCAGCTCTTTCAATCAAATTATATGAATCTTACACCCCTTTTTTTAAGCCAAAACCAATAATAGATTTTAGAAAATTATAAAACCAAATTTAACAAAACCTTAATTTTAAATTTAGCCAATAATAAGCAACATGGGTTAGATTAGTGGATAAATTGGATCAAACTGGAAAATAGACATGTAGGAGAATATGAGTTTCAATTTTTGTTATAAGAGATCATTTATTTTTGTTACTCTAATAAATAGACCTTGTAACTCGACTAGACACTTAATGACATAAAAAAATTGAAGGGTCAAAATTAAATTTTTTGTAATCACCCACATTGGATCTACCTGAGATTACCACAGTTCCGGTTTGGATATCTCTCAAAGACATCTCTAGTCAACTATACTCAATCCCAAGTATTAGATGGATTGCTTCTGCTCTAGGAGCTCAAATGCTTACAAACAAACCAAGACTAGATCTATTTTCAATTGGTGAAGCAAAGATAATGGTTGAGGTAGAACTTTCCTCAAAAGATTGTTGTTTAAGATAAAAATGGAAACATCTCCATAGTCGTTGTAGAATACTCGTGGATTCAATCTAAATGTGTGAGATGTGGTTATCTTGGTCGTCCCGGTTTCAACTGTTAAGCATGTTGTTTCTTACAAGGGAGCTCCTACTCTACATACACATATTACTCTTTCTAGAATGAGGAATTAGATTTGTTTAACACTTAACCAAAATAACGTAAATAAAATAAACTAGAATGGCTGAAATCTGAAGTGGGATTGGAATGAGATTGTTTTGGTTTGGCGTTAGTGAACCAAAATGGAAAGACGGCCGATTCAAGCTTGAAGTATTTTAATGTGTTCAGTTTATACATGAACATATCACCCGATTTTTCTATACCTGAACTAGCTAAAAATTTGAATTAGCTATATGAACTCATGAAATTATGCAATCTTATACATCGTCGCTAACATTGTTAATTTTCATCTATGTGGACACCATGTCACTAATAACGAAAAAATAGTGTAACCAATAAGAATCAAACTCATGATCTCAATTGTAATCATAACATTCAAGAACTACAATGCTACGACAATATTTTTTGTTAACCCGCCATTCGAACGAAATATTAGTTACTGATTAATATTATTATCAACTAATAATTTATTTATTTTTATAATATATTTTTTTATGATTGTTTTATATTTTTATATGATATAATCTATGAAAATAATTTTTTAGATTAGTGTATAGAATCATATATTATTCAAAATATACTGTAACAATAGATCATGAATAAAAGATATTCATCATTTATAAAATCTCTATTCTTTAATTTTTTGTTGTAATGGACACATGCTTTAAATCTCTACTAATTAAAGTGTTAGACCCAAAACCATTACTCTCTGGCAGATTTTATTGATTGCTAGATTTTTATCTATTTGTCGTCGTTTAATATTGTCAATATTCGCATCGTATAATTCATTTGGTTTGTTATAATTTTTATGTACGCTTCTAGTATTCTCTTAAATCTAAAACCATCATCATGTTTCTCAATAGCGCAAGTGAGAAATTCGTGGAGTCAAATCTGATTTTAGACATTTTTCACTAATTATATCTAAAGAAATATTTATATTCCTTCTATTAATGATATGTGTGACTCATGTTGTTTAAAAAAGATAAAATATGTTTGGTGGTTCGTTTTTAGAGATGATTAATAAATAATTTTTATATATTTATTAACTTTACATACAGTATATTTTTTTAGTTTAGAGTTTGTATAAATTAAAGATATAGATTTTCCATTAAATATTTTAATTATTAAAGAATATAAATTTGGTTGAAAAGATGAAATAATTGTTATAGAATAACATTTTTTTGAGAAATAGATGAAATATTTTTAAGCTTCTTTCAGCTCTCGCTAGTCAGTATTGAAAGATTTCCCTCTCATTAGAATATCAAATTTCTATAATAAAAATGCATGTTTTTATTTTTTCATATAACCCTCTTAAATTTAATACTTCTCTTAATTAAGAATTTAAACTATCAATAATTAATATATTTTATAATTTATATAAATGCTATGAACAAATCTATATTGATTTTATAATTATAAAAATAATATTTTGATTTCATTTATAACAAATTAATACATAACTTATAAGCACGACTATCTTCATAAACTGAATTATTGTATAACAAAGATCCATAAATTAAAATACTAATTATTAATATCTAAGGTGAATATTTTTGTAATTAACATCATATCTTTGAATACTAATTCACATTTTGTTATTTTGTTCATTAAAAAAATTCATATTAATTTCTTCCACTTATTATCTTTTAGATATTTGTCAACTTTTATTTTTATTTTTAATAATCAATTTAAGAAAAAATATTTAGTATAAATAGTGACAAAGTGAGATAACTAAATTAATAAATAGTTGAAAACTAATTATGATAGATTTCTATAAAAATAAAATATGTATTTAGACAATAACTCATTATAATACAATTCAAAATCTTTTGAATAATTATGTATGTAATAAAGTTAATAAAATTAGAGTTAATGAAGGATAGTGATGTGTCAAAATATTAAAATAGGAGAGGGATGATGTGGCACAAGGAGAAAAGATTTTTATCAACTTTATATTTTAAGATATATAGATATATCTTAAAAATATATTTTCTCTGAAACCCAAAAACCTAAACCAAAATAAGAAATGTGGCTGTATAATGATACTTGAAATATTGTCGTAACGTTGTGGTTCTTGAGTGATTGAAATTAAGGTCATGAGTTTGATTCTTGTTGGTTACATTTTTTTCCGTAATTAGTGACATGACATCCACATGGATGACAAGTCATCGATATTTAACGGAAAGTTAACGGTCTTAGCGATGATGCATAAGATTGTACAATTTCATTAGTTTATGTAACAAATTCAAAATTTTAGCTAGTTTATGTATAGAAAAATAGGGTGATATAGTTCATGTATAAATTTAACACATTGAAATACTTCACACATGAATCAGCCAATTTCCCCCATTAATACATTTACTGGTTCAAGTTCCATTATGGTGTCATACTCCATTGATCATTTTGCATTTGTTAGAAGCATATGTTCGGCTTCATACTCCGATATACATTTTATATGAAGCTTTTGATACCAAAAATGCGTCAAAACTCAGATAATGCACATAATCTGGTCCTATAATAAACAATAAAATATAAATAGAATGATGCAAAATTGAATAGTTTTTGTAGATGTTGTGAAATAATATGCTTGTTGACTAGAAAATATGTAAAAATTCTAAGAATCAACTTTTTTTAAGAATTAAATAAAATATTTTAGATATTTCATATTTCATGTGGAAAATATGAAACAAACATCTATATTGAAACATATTAATTATGAATTAATAGATTAAAGAATAAATATTGGTCAAATTAAGTTGATAGTATCCCATTTATACATGAATTTAAGGGCTCCAGATGCATTATTGCGTACATATATCCCGTCATCTTGTACTTGCCAAAAACATACATTAGGTTTGCCTCCCCCACACACGTTACGTATAAATTTCCGAGACGCAATAAACGCGTTAAACTTCGTACGATGCACATAATCAGGTCCCTGAATATATATTATAACTAAAATTATTTATATTATAAGTGAAGAAACCAAAATATAAAACAAAAAATATCACAGAAACATTAGAAGCTTAACAATGTGAAAGAAATAAAAATAAAAATTTATACCTTCCAAAGGTTGCACCACATCAAAACTTTGGGGAAAATTATAAATCCTATTGTTTGTGTCGAATTAGATGTAAGAAATCTAGCACCCACCGCATCATCTCCCGATTTACAATCTAACATAAGTCTTTTATCACCTCCAAGTTTATTCACAATTTCAATGTTAAAGCGCCTAAAAATAAGAAGAGCGTCGATGTTTTGGACCAAAAACAAAACTAAAAAGAGAAAAAAAATTAAAAATTTTCCCATCTTTTTTAATTTGTGTTTCTTCTTTACATGAATCAATATATACATAAAACAGTAAGATCATTTTTATATTTTAAAACGTTATAGTTAGTAATATATTTTCCACTTTGACCCATTTATATTGGTCAAAGTTTATAAATATATCTCATTTATTATGGTCAAATTTTGTCAATATTCTATGGATCTATATATTTGACTGATTAAAGTTTATGACTGTCCCATTTATACATTTACTTACGCTCAAGTTGGATTATGAAGCAGTTCTCTATCATCTTGCATTTGTCAGAAACATGCGTTCGGCTTCATAGTCCCATATCAATCATGAATGAAACTTTCAGTACTAACAAATGTGTCTAAACTCACATGATGCACATAATCTGGTCCTATAATGAACAAGAAAATATAAATATAGAACGATGCAAATTTGAATAGTTCTTGTAGATGTTGTGAATAATCTGCTTATAGACTAGAAAATTTATGATGAAAAAAAAATACAAATTATAACAAATTGCATCGTAGAGCTAAGATTGATGATGTTATTCAGAAACAATAATTAAAACAATAAAAGCCAAAACAATTTGTTATCATCATGCAACGGAAAATTCATCTAATACTGCAATTAACAAACTGAAACTTAGGAGTGAAAACCTTTTCTGTTAATCGACAACATTATTTAGTTCAGTTCTATTTAAATAGTATATCATTGTTCTTCATTGGTGCTAGAAATTTGAAGATAAGCGATTAGCTAGCTAATGTTTTTAGTGTTTGACTAAAGAATTGATAGTGCCACAACGAATAATATCACATAGATGGATCCAAATATATTTGATCATATAACTTACATTTGGTATAATCCAAATACATAATTTTGGAGTCCGCAAGCCGTATCTAACATTATTTCTAGGGGGTGTTTTCAAAGTAGAATTTTAGGGGATTTGGTGGGATCTAAGATATTTTAAATTCTAAGAGATTTGGATGAATACTTATGATGTTTGGTGGAAATATTTAGATTTTAATTGAAAAAAAAACTGGTAAGTTTTATTATAAAGAAAAATAAAATCTTCGGATGATATTGGGAAATTTTTTGAATAAAAAGAAAAAATTGGATTTCAGTTTTCTCAAGGATTACTCATGTGAACGGCCTTCACTCCATCTGTTATATCTAGGAATGAGATGAGAAAATGGTTATAAGAGAAAACTTTCTTCAAACAATGTGAATAAGTTTGCTTCGTACATTCCACATCTTTTTTTGTAATATAAGATTTGATTGGCTTTTTTAAATCTTTTATTGATGTAAGGCCATCAAGTTTGGTTGTTAACAAAATGGACAGAGACACTAAGTGAACTATATTATTTCTGAACAAACACAATACAACACATGTATAAGATTTTCATATAATTCGGAATGAAGAAAGAAGAAAAATGATTATATCTCAAGCTTCAAGATTTGGTCCACGATTGTTGTGAATAAAGGATTCACTTGTATTTTAAGAACATAAGAATTCTCAAACATAAACCAAAGATGATATGACTATATCTCAAGCTTCAATATTTGGTCAACGATTGTTGATGATATGTGAAGTTGTCGATTGACAGTCGGGGGTCCACAGAATACCCATCGATCATCGTCGAGGCAACACAGTATACCATTGGATATTGTCAAACATCCGTTGGATATATCATCTAGTATCGTCATTTTGAGGTAATGGTGCAATGATATTCGATAAGTATTATCGCTGATTCAAAATTTGTCGATTGACAGTCGACTGAATTTGGTGTTGCAGTGTAACGGCCATACTGTTGATTGAGAACAGACCATACTCCAGTCGATAGCCGGACGACAGTCGACAGTCCTCAGCCTGGCAAGGATTCTGTCCCGATAGCATGTTGTGTTTGGTTGTCGACATCTGTATGCGGATGTGAACTGATGGTTGGTGTATTGTCGGCAGGTCCAGACCAACATCCGTAGTTGAGCATCAACTGTACCACCATCCATGTGCAATCCATCAGGTACATACCGTACTGTGTGTGACATGTCTGGTCACGTAGCTTGGTACGATAATGTACTGACTGTGTGCCATATGGTCGAAGGTCATCGAACAACCACCGTATATCACCGGACCACCGCCGTGCTCTGCCGTGTTTTCACTGGACCACCACTGGACTTCCATGTAACCACCATGGTTTTAAGCTATTTTACCAGTTACTTTTCATAGAAGTTATTAGATGACATTTTCTGGTAAACTAGTTATTTTTGAGCTGTTTCGAGGGAATTCCTAGATTCCTGAAAAATTCGTTTTTGGGGTCTTGGAAGAGTTTCTGGAATTCATTGAAGTTTTATTTTTGAAGAAATTATTAAGTGTGCATAAATTTATTTTGAGGGGCATTTTGGTAATCTCACAGACTAAGGGCATTTTGGTTATTTCATATGCCTTCGAGACAAAGGTGTGTGCATAACTGTTGTTTTGACAAGGCTGCTTGATAATAATTGACTAGGTTGATTGTGTGATTGAGTCTGAGTGTTTATGTGATTTTTCTAAAAATTGAGGTAAACCGATAATTGAGCAAATTGAGTAATTGAGCAGTTGAGAAAATTTAAAGGAATAATTGAGATTGAGTTATAGTTAGCGGATATAATGAGTAAAAACCGTATGATTAGATATAAACTGGGCATAACAATTTCCAACCGATATTTGAGTAAAATGGGTTAAGCGGGAGTAAGAAGTAAAAAAGGGTTAACATATAATATTAATAATGAATTGAGAATAATATGAGATAAAAAATTAAGTAACTGAGTAAAAAAGTCGATTAATATTAATTGAGTAATTAATGAAATCCTTGTCTACCATAACCTAGTAGATGAAATGATTGTCCATTCTCTATTAGGCCCGGCCTGATGATATATTGTGTTTTTAGAGTCTTTTAACAATAGTATTTTATCGGTTTGTCGAGTCTTTTCATTCGTTTTTGAGTCATTTCAGGTACATATGCATTCAGTGAGGATCAGAGCTCTCAAGGTCACGTAGCAGAGGAAAAAGGAATTACAACAAGAATTTTTGAGAAATTCGGGCAAGAGATCGTTCGTGCCAATAGTAGCCCGTTCGGGCCG
>KE156359.1:70105-85472 GCA_000411055.1 Leavenworthia alabamica
GTCCGAGCTATGTTGGATCGCTCGAGCCAAGGGACAAATCGACTCATACCAGATGTGCTCGTCCGGGCTGAAATGTTCAGTTCGTGTTCGAAGAATTCAAGCCCGTCCGAGCCAGAGAAGAATCGTCCGATCCTCACATGCAGCCCGTTCTTTTTTTACACGACCTATTTAATTTAGGTCTGACCGTTTTAATTTATTATCTCGTTTTCTGGAACTTTTTCACTATTGTAAGCTGGGAGAAGATCTCTGAACCATTGGAGAAGATTTCTGAACCCTTTTTAATCGTTTTATGTTATTAATCTATGCAATTTCTATCTCTGATTATGTTATCAATTGTTTCTATGTCTGAGTAGATCCATAGTTGGGTTCTAGGATTAGTCAAAGGAATTCACTATTGAATCAAGCACAAATAGGATATAACTACTATTGTTTATCTTCTCTTATTGTTGATTTTAATGCTTAGATCTTTTTGGCCAATTGATCTAAGAACTTAAGTGAATCTACATTCCAAAAGTCTGTAGGTTGCTAGATAAAACATAGGTGAGCAATCCTCCTTAGCCAACGACAGTTGATGTTAAGGTGAATTGTGAACGTATTGAACCTGTTAGATAATGTTGTTCTAGGATATTCGGAGTCAACGATAGTTAGGTCTCCGTATTCTAGGATTTAATAACTTCTACCACGACAGTAAATTGGTTAGTCTCTGTGTTCAAGTTCTAGATAGTGTTATTATCGGTTATGAATAGTTGCTTGGTTCTTTAGCTATCAAATTCCGGAGACTCGCCTTAGGGCCTAACGTTTTTAATATATTTTTTACATCGTTTTACAATATTTAAACTGCCTTTTGATTCTGAAATTTAATCAATTATTTTTAATTCGCTTTGGCTTAATTCAAACTTCTGTGTTTTGAAACGTAAACCTTGGTTCTTGTGTATTCGATCCTTAAGTGTTACAACACATAGGGTATTTGTATAAACCCGACTGCAAAGTCGAAATATCACCTGACAACCTTTAGACAATGCCCAGTCCAACATAGGACCTCTCAGGATTTTGGAGAAGATCGTAAATGTTGCATATAGGCTTGAATTGCCAGAAGTTTTGCAAACCTTTCACAATGTGTTTTATGTATCTATGCTAAAAAAGTGCTTGCTCAGGGATGATAGAGCGGTTACCAAGATTCCCATGGATCTCACACCACGCAAGGTGATAGAGCCACAGCCTATTGAGGTTTCGGATCACATAGTTTGAATTCTTCATAGGAAAGTGGCAAAGATGAAAGTCTTATGTGACTTCAATGGAGAATATGATGAGACTTGGAAATCAGAGGCAAAGTTAAAACGCAAGTATCCCAAGTGGTTTGACAAACTGTAGGAGGTGCCCATCATCATTAAGGATAGAGTTTTGTTTTTGAGTGTTGCACCTTTTATGTGTGTTTTGAGACTTACTATGTATTGGATCTTTTGAGTTTTGAGTTTTTGAGACGATCCATATATATTGAGTATTTTTAGTTAAATATCTAATGCAACTTTTGATTATTGAGTTTTATTGAGTATTTATTTTTTGAGTTTAATTTGAGTTATCCTATTTTGAGATTTATGAGTATCGAGTGATGGGTAGTCCGTAGATTCGAAGATGAATATCTTATTAGTGGGAAAGAATTTTAACATATAAGATCTGGTTTAGGATCATGAGGTCCGATTTAGTGGTATGGGATGGCTAGTACGGTTTAATTAAATGCTTGATCGATCCTTGTCAGATCGGTTAATAGTGATACTGAACCAAATAAACCAAATTGTATCAAGAGAACTGACCAAAAACCTGAGCAATTGAGAATTGGTCGAGCGACTAACCAAGTATTCAAGATACATGAACTGAGTAACCAAGAATTATTAATGACTGTTGAGAGTTATCCGAGAATGATCGAGAATGGTCAAGTGAACCGGTCGAATATTCAACCATTATCGAAAGATGATCAAGCATTAGCCGGTTTGTGGTTGAATAGCAGAAGATTATTGAGATGTTTTCGTATAGCTATCAATCATAACCGGGCAATTTCAAGTGCTAACTTAAAATTATGGAGTATAATAGAGAATTATCGAGTTAAACTGGGAATTGCTCAAGATTAAACGAGCCAATTGATCTTGGCTGAAGGATTATCGAGCAAACTAGACGTGGGTCGAGGAGCATTCGGACAACACTTGAATACTGTAGGAATAACCAGTTGCTACAGAGCATCATCGAGTGAACCGGGTGAAGGATGTGGTAATTTTACTAGTCAAAGGTATTTGGTCATTTCATCTGCCTTTGAAACAAAGGTATATGTATGAATGTTGTTTTTATAGGACTAGTTAATTACTTGTTAGTATTGATTAGTTTGCTTATTGGTTGAGTGCTTGTGTGATTTTGTGTTTTGTGAGAATTGAATCCATTATTCCTAAGTAATTTTTGAAAATATGAATTGTAAAGGCACTTAGACATTTTGCAATTAAAAATTTGGCGTTTGTATAATGTTGTTTTAGGGCTTAGGTTTTCTGAATTGTAAAAAATAACGATTTTCCATTATAAGTTATTAGAAGTACTTATTTCACAATATTCTCACCATTTTTTTGTAAAAATCTCATATATAAATATATCACACGTTCGTAATCCTTGAAACATATTGTTGATTTATTCACACATGTATCATTTTTGATGCAAATTATAATATCATAGGTCTTTTTGGAGGATTACAAGTGAAAATAGTAGCATTTTATGATGAATGATATAATATTGTAGAGGTTCATAGTGTGGATGTTGATGTGGAGAAGAATGAGATCAAAGTAAAAGGGAAAATGCAAGTGGTAAAGGTTCACAAGCAAATAGAAAAATGATGCAAGAAAAAAGTTGAGTTTAACTCTCCTAAGCCATCTGATGAGGTTATGAAAACCATAACTACTATTGTGGTAGAGAAGAAAACGACTGAGGTCAAGAAGGTAATTCTGCCTCCATAGTCATATACCATATACATCTACAGTAAAACCTCTTTAAATTAATACTTGATAAATTAATAAACACTATAAATTAATAAAATCTTCTGGTCCCGACTCGGGTCAATGTAAAAAATAGCAAAATTCGATAAGAAAATAAGATAATAATTTTTCTGAAACTCCCATGTAAAAACATAGTCCCAATAATATCATAAATCAATAATTATAAATCTTACACATATATAAGTATATACATATATAATTAAGTCAATTTAGTAAAATATGATTCCAATGTTGTTTGTATTTTCTTGAAAGTTGAATCTCGTTAGAGTTCATCCCTAATTTTTTTATTGTATCAAACACTTTAGTGTTGTTTTCTTGATATGCATTTAAAGGTTGTAAAGAGTTCTAAACATTATAATTGCTTCAATACGCGTAACTAGTTTGAGTGATGTCATAATATCGTATTCAATTTTTTTATCAGTATTAAAGACATAAGCCACAATTTCTTCTAAACTCAAATTTTGTACATGAATTATTTTCACCCAAATAGCTGAGAATGCTACTAATATATATTTTATTTTAGTTAGATTATTGATCACAACTTCAAGTTCATGAATGTTGTTTTCATAAATTGAATATTCTTCTAAATTCTTTGAAGCACGATCATCTTATTGAATTATGTAGTGTCGAAAAAATTTTACTATTATCACTTGATGAACATTAACTATCCAAGCATAAACCGTAAAATTTATAGCATTCATATACGATTTTTTTTTAAAAAAATTTGTTTACATTTAGAACATTTTTAAAAATATTATAGATGAAAAGATATTTCTATAAATTAATATCACGATAAATTAATAAAATATCAAAGTCCCAACATTATTAATTTATAGAGGTTTTACTGTACTCTACTTCTGTGTGAATTAACGTTGTGGGATTTTTATTTTAATTATCCGTATATAGGATGTTATCGGTACGACATTGCTAAGGGTACATATTCATTGCGCACAGTGTGACAAAGATCTTCAGAAGAAGCTCTTGAAGCCCAAAGGTAAGATCCGGGTTTGAAAGAATTTAAAAATAAGTTTAATTCAATTGATGGGTAAATATAGATATAAATTTTTAAAGATTACATGTTAGAAGTTTTGTATATTTGTTCATCAGTCTAGTGGTCCTATTCTAATTAAGTTGGTTATTTTGGTAGCTATTCACATTGTGAAAACCGATAGAAAAGCTCAATCCCTAACTGTAGTAGAAACCATAGAATCCACAAAACTTTTAATCTTTATAAAGAAGAAAGTTCACAAACATGCAGAGATCATAAGCTCAACGACCGAAAGAATAAAAGAAAAAAGAAGAGGAGAAGAAGAAAAAGGAAGAAATAAAAGTGGAAGTGACAAAAACAATTAATCAAGTTGTAGAGTTCAAAGTGAAGTAAAAGTTGAGAGCCAGAAAGATAAAGATGGGAACATACCTTACTTCGTCCACTATGCCTACACTTCATAGTTTGTTCAGTGATAAAAACCCTAATACTTGTTGCATTGCTTAATTACACAGTTAAATATGAGTAATGTTGTTTCTATGTATATAACCTTAGTATATCTTATAACTATAACCAATTATGATGTAACAACTATATTAGAAAATAACCATTTATAGAAATAATATATAAAGTAGATCTTGGATGATGGCAAATCCACGTAAATAAAACTTTTGTTATTTTATTGGAAAAATGACTTCACTCTTAATGTATATTGATACAAACATAATTTTCTCTTGTTTATAACATGTTAACTTTAGAACGTTATAAATAATTGCATTTAGATGTGTTATGGAAATAAAAATGGTATATATAAAAAGTTTCAATTATTATATATATATCTACTACATATTATTTGAGAAGTATTGATTAATAATTAACCTTACATGGACGTGGAATATTATAAGAATTGCCACTGCATTATTATACTATTTTTATATATTAATAACATTATTAGAAGTATAACTAAGTCATATCACATCTTAAATTTGCAAATAATAAAATAACTAGAATATACTTCAAATTTATTTAGAATATACTTCTAATATTCTAAAAATTTTAAAAGCATCTTCAATCTGTTTTAGAATATATTTCAAATATTCTAAAAATCTTAACAATATCACATTCAAAAAATATTTTCTGCATCTAAAAAAATATTTTTTCCTAATCTATAAATAGTGTTTTCTTCTTCCTTTTCCTACAACTCATTTTCATCTTCTTTTTTTTCCTACAACTCATTTTCATCTTCTTCTCAGATCGTTTATTGATTTTTTATGTACTTTAATATTTGTTTTTACTATTTTTTTGCTATTTTTTGCCTTATTCTATTATCTTCAGTTTAAATATTCTTTTTGTCTCACTCTATTATCTCTAATTTTAATTAAGTCGTTCAAATCATAGATTGAGATCTCTAATAATTTTTTTTTCCTATTTGATATGACTTTTTTTCGACTGCAATGACTCCATATGTAAGTTTAATACGATTTTTTTTTTAAATTCTCTTGATCGATTAATCTCTTATTTAATTCACGAGATTGAATAGTGATTTGGTTATATGATTCAATCAAAATATTGTTGTTGAATTACTATGAAACTGACTAAATTTTTGTTTTATGTAATAAAAACTAACATTATTAAAATAAACTCTTAATATTTCCCCACGCTGCGAAGCACGTGGGTTATAATCTAGTATATATATATATATTTCTATCTATATTAGTGAATATTGTTGGTTAACACTATTTATAAGAGTTCAATTTTCTTTACAAGAGATCATTTCTTTTTATTACTATAATAAATATATCTTGTAGCTTGACTGGACACTCAATGGCATAAAAAATTGAAGGGTCTAATCCAAAATTAATTTTTCTTGTAACTCTGAATAACAAAAACAAAACATTAGTAAATTCTTAGCTATAAAAAAACAAAACATAAACAAAAATATATGTAAATATAAAAGATAAATGAATATTGTTTTAACTTATACTATTAAAAAATCAGTTGAACTAATAGTTATTAATGTACATAAATTTTCTATATAATTAATTTATTTTAAAATGATATATTACATAATTTTTCTATATAATTTAACTTATTTTAGAATGACATAGCATCGTCATCCTGGTTGTTGTTCTTCTTTGCACAATCGGCCTCATCGCAATTTAGACATGCATTTAGCTCCATCGATTTGAGTCCAGAAACAGAAACGCAACAGCCATGCGATCTCAAGAAGGTTTGGGTCCTCCTCAACCATCTCGATTCGGACTCCTAAATTTTTTCAACATTATCATATTTTTAAGAGAATGTGTCATTTTTATTTCAGAATTAATGTAACTATACCCTACATTATTTTATCTTTCTGTTAAGAAAAAACAAAACTCTTCAACAATTTCAGCTTTAAATTTTATTTTTTTCCTTTCATTTTCAAAATCTCTATTTTTGATCATAACATTTAAAGCTTTGATAATTTATGTGAGGAGAATCTTGATGGGATTTTTAAATAATCTTTGTATTTATTTTATTAAAATCTATAATGGAAAAAAACTATCTTTAGATTGCGGTTGGCAACCAATCCAAATATAATGTTGGATCATGTAAAAGCAAGATACCATCTTGGACACAGTTAACAAAGAGCAAAAACTAGAGGGATTTCGCCTTTGATGCATCCAACATCTGCTTCTGTGTCAGCTCTGAAGTCTTCTTCTTCGGTGCCAAAAAGCAACTAGGTGCAGTTTCTCCTCCAAGCGTACTCCCGTCGGTGACCTGTACTGTAGCAGTTCATTCTCCGATTGGTTCGGTCAAAACATGTATTGAACTGCTTCACACTCTTATTGATCATGCCATTCTCTCTACTTACAGAGCAAGCCACCATTAGAGAATAAAGCTTATAATATCGCCTCAAAAGTAATTGGAGCTTGGACATCTCCACTGAAGTTTCCTTCTTCATCACTTAAGGAAATCACTACCATCAGTACCTCGGAGATAGATTTTTGATCTCATTGGCCTTCACTAACTGTTGCTACTTGCTAGTAATGCTACTCGTTCTCGCCGCTCTAGTGTCACACATTTTCATGCCAAGTCAGTTGCTCATCAGGATAGAGAAGAGAATGATGCTCGTTTCCCATGGGCAGCAAAAATGGATCCCTCAATTCGCAATCTCTACCGTGCCACTACACCAATCTACTTGAATGATGGTACACCAATGCTCCGTGGAGTCCATCACACACATTGGATCTTCCTGAGATTACCACAATTTCGGTTTGTGTATCTCTTAAAGACATCTCCAGTCATGAGTCAACTATACTCAATCCCAAGTATTAGTTGGATTGCTTTTTCTCTAGGAGCTCAAATGCTTACAAACAAACCAAGACTAGATCTGTTTTCAATTGGTGAAGCAAAGATAATGGTTGAGGTAGAACTTTCCTCAAAAGATTGTTGTTTAAGATAAAAATGGAAACATCTCCATAGTCGTTGTAGAATACTCGTGGATTCAATCTAAATGTGTGAGATGTGGTTATCTTGGTCGTACCAGTTTCAAATGTTAAGCATGTTGTTGTTTCTTATAAGGGAGCTCCTACTCTACATACACATATTACTCTTTCCACTCCTGACACAACTACATTGGATATTATCGCAGATCCACAAGTCACCCTACCATCCTCTATTTTAGAAGGTCCTAACCTAGTACAACAATTGGCCGGGCCTGACAAGACTTGAAACAACCACACCCGTTTTTTTAACAACCTAACAGTTCTAATGATAACATACTCAATAGAACTCACGCATGCATGCTTTAGACCTTCATCCCCTTGTCCTTGCCATGACTTCACGCTCCAACTTGATTTTAACTTGCATCTTATTATAACTGTTAGGTTGTTAAAAAAAAACCAGGTGTGGTTGTTTAATTTTGGTATCAGAGCCGAACCCAGATGAGTGTGGAGTCAAGAGGGCTTACACCATCGGGGGTAACGGTCTTGGTCTACAATGAGAATGTAGTGTTCTTTGAGTGGAGGTGATTGTAACACCCCAGTTTAGAAAGACTTAAGACATTTGATTTGGATACCTATGTCACCAAAGTGCACTTATCTTTTCGGTCAACCACTCCTTTAGAAATCTGCAGTTAAGCGTGCTTGGGCTGGAGTAGTACTAGGATGGGTGACCTACCGGGAAGTGATTGTCGGTACTGTGTAAGTGAGGCCAACAAACAGGGAAAGATCATGTGGTGAATTGTAGGGACAGTAAACAAGTCTTAGAGCCTCAGAAAAATAATGCACCGACCGTCGGATGATGGTGAGGCCCAATGGGCCTAGAGAGGACGTGGAGACCCAATGGGTCTAGAGAAGACATGGGGTCATCCACGGATCTAGAAGGGACACTGATGTACTCACGGACAGTGGCGGTCGGAGTATTACAAGACTGCCCCCATTTCAGTTGAAAATGATTCATTAATGAGGCTATGGATGCCTCAGTTTCCATAGGAAGTATTCTGCCACCTCCAACTATGGTTTTTGAGACGCCTATACCTATATCAAGTAGGAATTTGGAGAATGAAAATCTGGTTGTGGGTTCAAACAGATTTGCATCATTGGAGCAAGGGGATTCACTTGCATTATTGCAAGATGTGATGGCACCATCAGCTCATATGATCCTGCGTGATAGACCCGCCAAACCACCTCAGAAAGTTTATGATAAACAGATTACAATTAGAAATCGCAGACATCAAGATCAAAACTAACGCGATTGTGGATATTAACTAGCTATATCAAGGAACTAGTTTTTACTAGGTTATCCTGATATCCTCCTTTGTCAAATGCTTGTTTTAAATACATTTTCATCGTCTTTCAAACTGCATGATCAAATCATATTCATGTATCTTAATTTATCTTTTTAATTGGAAGTCTTTTTGTCAAAAAAAGCAAGATAAAGCCAAAAAATCAAAATAACATAAATATAGTCAATTATATTCAGATAATAAAATTCTATCCAACAAAAATCAAACATAAATCATATTTATAGTTTTCATGATTATAACACTACCTTGGAACATTATTATTTATTAGACATTAGTTTTGTCTAGCTCTGGATAAAATAACCTATCTGAATGACCCAATCCGAACCCGAACCCGATCTGATACCCGAATTCAAAACCGAATCCGAAAATTATTCTATTAGGTGCTATACTCCTAAACCCAAAAACTCATACCCGAATCCGTAGGTTAAAATCCGAAATCTAATTATATGTACAAATAATTATATTATTCTAAAACTTTTAGTTATATTTGTAAAAATTTAGTTAACTTTTTTTGAAATTTAAACATTTTTTAATATTTCCTTACTCGAAACCGATCTGTATCCGAATGCGAATCCAATAAAAATATTTCATTGGATACTAAACTCATAAACCCAATATATCCGAATCCGAATGAGTTTTACCCGAATGTCCAATCTAGTTTTGTTGTAACATGATTTAATATGTTTTATAAGCTGTCGGAAAAACTCAGTAAAAACTAAGGTCGGCTAATTATATAAATGTGATGTTTTCTATCTAGATACGTTAGTGAGAGAGATTTTCTAGCAAGATACCAGTTTCGATTCTCTTATCTGTTATCTGAATATTAAAAACTGAAATTGGAATGGAATGTTATATGAGCCCAAGTAGATTTTAAAAAATCAATAAGGTTTACAAATAAAGATATATTTTATTTTATACATTAAAAAACAACACATTTTGAACAATTAATTAATGTGGATCAATCATTGTCGAGTTTGCATTTTGCAAGAGCTGGAACAAATCCATGACTTAAAGATAGGATTTTTGTATGATTATATCATATTTAATAGTAAATGCAGTATCTTTCTTATTTATATTATCTATTTTTAAAAAGATCTTTGTCTTATATATATATACTTGCTCTTAATTATAGTTGATAGATAGATATCTTATGATGTTGACCAAAAAAAAGATATCTTATGACAAACAAAGAACAAATTGGAAGATTAGTTTCTTTATTTTCACACATCTGTTGTCACATGAAAACTTTTATAGTATGTCAATTTCCCATATTAATTTTTTTTCTTTAGGCACGAATTTTAAAAAATCATTATATTCGCTGCATTTTTCAAAATATTTTTTTAAAAACTTTACATATAATTACATTTCTTATGTTTGACCGAATTTTTCTGTTTCTTAAGATTATATATTGTACCAATTAGGGAGACAAAATAGGTTTTTACTTGTTAACCCTATTTATAAATCACAACTTGTTACAAATAGTAAAATTAATATATCATCGACACATGATAGTATTATGATATTTATTTTGAATTGTAAGAATATAAGTTTTTATTTTATTATTACGACATAACAAAAATAAAAAGTGAAAACAAAGAACAATGATAAACAAAATCACAAATATATTCCCAATAAATATATGATTAATAAGATTGTTACAGCAGATGACGCTTAAATGTATAGGGTATATATACCATACCAGTATGATAATGATTTGTAACAGTCCGGTAACTTTTATTTTTTATTTTCTATAAGAGATAACTTTGTTTTTCATTTTTCCAGTTTTAAAATATTTTTTTCCATTGCTAAAATAACATGTTGCATGAAAAAACATTTATTGACATTTATTAAAGAATATAATGACAAATTATGTAATATATATAAAATAAATTGTGATTTGTCAAATTATTTGTTTTTTTTCCGATTTTAATTTCCTCTAATGGAAACAACAACATTGAAGAAGCACACAACTATATCCGAGAAAAAATCACGAAAATAAATGTAGATTCTCCAGGTGGTTTAATTTATGAACAAAAAATAAAAAATAAAAGATAAAAGAGAGATCTTAAGAAAACTAAAAACATGGAGTTTGAAAACTCGTTAAATCTCCAGAACTTTTCTCACTTCGAAAGAACCGCCGATTTCGTCTCAGATTTACTTCCCTTCAATCTCTCCTATTTTTAATGCTTTTTATTTCTTTCTACTTTTGCCACAAATTTTTCTCCACCACTTTTTTTTAATATTATAAATAAATAGTTCTCAGTCATTTCTCTTTGTATAATCTCAAAAACAACAACAATGATGTGTAGTAAGACAACTACTGAAAGCTATGGAAACAAAGGTGATGATGATTACCCTAACTTGTGTCCTAAGAAACAGAAACATAATAATAATAATGGAGGAAGAAGAAGAGTTCCACGAAGAGGACCTGGTGTTGCTGAACTTGAAAAGATCCGTCTCGAAGAACAACACATCTCAACCGTTGCACCACTTCCTCATCCTCCTCCGCTGCCGGAGAAATCTCCTAACACTAGTGACATAACCGGTCCGGTTTACCCATTCACGTCTTATTTAACAACCGGATCTTTCCCTAACGATTTTATTCCTCCGGCTCCTGTGTTTCAGAGGAAGCATGATTCTTCTCTTCACTATCTCCCATCGGTATTGAAAAGAAAATATATTAAAAATCGAAATAAATCGACATATTTTGCTAATAAATTTGTGTTAATTGTGTGTTTATAGATGAATCTACCTAATCAAGTATCTGGAGGATTTTATCAGTTTATAGAGCCCCCTTCAAACCTAACATCTTACCTTGATAATGAAGAAAAGGCAAATAAAATTTTAAGTTTAATCTTTAAAAAACAAATCAAAGTAATTAATTTTGAGGTTTAATTCGTAATAATCTATTTTTTTGTTTGAACAGATCGTGTCTGCGAAAAGACCATGGCATTTTATGGCAGAGACTCCTCAATGTAGTGTTGGACCAACCATAACCTTCCAAAGGTGTGTTTTTAGGTTTATTCACTTTGTTAAGATTTTATTTTTCACAATATCTATTACTTCATCATTTTTAGAGAAATATGATATAAATCTATAATGAACTAGAGGTGACCTGGCTTTCTAGCTGATTTATTATTTACGTATTTATATAATTTTTATGAATATGTTGATTATAAAATTTTATATGCCATAATAATTTTTTTTCATTTTTTCTATTCTATTTTAAATTACAATTATGTTGGTGGTGATTATTTATATATTTAAATTTTTTAGAATAGTATATAATTATTTATTTTTAGAAAAAAGTTATGATTTTAATTTAAGTTAGCTTTAGTGAAAAAAAATTATTCTTACTTATCTCTGGTGAAAGATTATAAATGTCATGATTGGAGTTAAAAAAATGTTGTGACACTTCTTTTTTAGTGAGGACTTAATGAGGAAGGAGTGAAATCACAATATATTTTTTCTGTCTATATAGTTTGTGTTATATTATTTATAACTCATGTTTTAGTGGGTGCAAGAATATATTCAATATCGTGTGTATCATATAGTCAATTAGTTTACCTCATCATCAAATTTTACAACCTCTTCATTAAAATTTAGTTAAAGAAGAAGAGATTAAGATATGAGGAGGAAGTAGAAAATAAAGAAGAAGATAGAAGTTTGAAAATATGATAGAAGAGATTAGTCATATTTGCTGTTTTGTAGAAAAAAATAAAACAACTCTAAAATATATAAGTGAAGTTAGATAATCGCATATATAAGTGTTTTCTTTTTTAAGTGAATGATTTTTTTTTATTTACAGATTTAATAGAATAAATTCTATATTTTAAAAGAGATTAATGATGTTGATGTGTGATCATAATTAGAGAAATGGTAGGTGCTGATGTGTCTTAATTAGAGAGTTAATAAAAGCTGAAGTGGCACTTTAGGAGAAGAGATGTTATTCTACTTTATACATATATAAACTTGTCAATGAGCACAATATCTTGCCGCACTCTGTAATTTATTGAATTTTTTTTGCAAGTTCTGGGAATTGAAGTCCAAATTTAGTGTAGAAACCATAAATCCTTAATCAATAGACTAAGACTGCTTCCACCACTTTGTTGAGTTATTATCATATTTCTTTATTCATTTGTTTTGGATTGTAGGGACGGTAAACAAATCAGATCACTAGACCATAGATTGAAAAATCATATTCAAGATTCAGGAACCAGTATTAGAAATCCAATAACTATTGATTCTCCTTCTCTAGTCACTTCTCCTATACCGATTATTGCAAATTCATCACTCGATTTCCCATGCTTTTTACGGGTAATGGCAGTTTCTTTATGTTTATATCAGTTTGGTTAATCATTTTCAATTTCATTTTTATCCATTTTTTTATTTAATATGAACAGAAAGAAGAGTTTGATCGTGAAGTTATGCAACGAAGGAGTAGTGCTAATCTTTCCCTCAACAGAAAACCATTTTATAGCTTTTTGCCCTCGAATGAGAAGAGTAACCGTGATCAAGATCGATCTTTTACCATGAAGTCCGATAGATATGACACATCCCCTGATCACGACATTGATCTCCGCCTTAAGTTATAATAAAACAGCTTTTTCTAAGCCATTTTTTCAGAACTTTGAATCTTTAATTATGTCATGAGTTTCTAGTTTTCCAATAGATCTGTTTTTATTTTATGTTCTCTTTAGTAAAAGAAACATACTTAACCATGGTTACTTCACTCTTAAGACTAACAATTCAAAGATTCAATAAGTGAAACATTGATTATTTTGATCAAACAGTCATAAATGTTGAAGTTGAACTGATGTGATTTTTCGAACAATTGAGACTTTTAAAATTTATATCAAGTGGTCACAATGGTTCATTCACATCTATTTCGTACTCTAATATGAAAGATTGCCTCAGGTTTTCGATATGTGTTTTTTAAGTATTTTTTTGAGAGAAACAAAAGATTTGTTCTAAAAATTCTTATTCTTTCAAAGTGTGTGATTCAAGCTAAAGTTTGATTTTGACAAAGCTCGGAGATTGACTACCGTCCTATTCCAGAGAGGTTATTCCGTCCTATTTTGAAAGATTAAAATCGGTTGTAACTCATTAAAAACATAAGTTTTTCTCTCTCTAGACTCTCTGAAGCGATTTTGGAACTCTGACATCTCTCTAAACCTCTGAATTTCAAATTGGAGAAGTTTTCTATATCTAATCTCAATTTCAATTACTGTTTTGATATTATGAACTCTGTTTTGTTGATCTGTTGTTGTGATTCTACTTTGATCATGTCTGAGTAGTCTATTAGCTAGGTTGCTAGGGTTCTTAGGGTTAGGTTATAGAATTGAACTCAAATAGGTGATTAGATTCATGGATTCATTATTATCTACATTGATTTTGACAATCTGGTTCAATTGATCACTGAATTAAGTTATGCTAGGTAGATTTACATTCCGAAAGCTTGTAAGTCACTAGAACTATGTAGATAATGCAGTTATGTCCTAAGCCAACGAAAGCTGAGTGTTAGGAGACTGTGGACATATCAAACCTTTGCTTAGTGCGTGATCAGTCTAGCCGTGATCAAACGAAAGTTTAGATGCTCGGATTCTGTGTCATTAGTTACCATAGATGCGGAAATAGTATGACAAATTTGTTTTGTTTGAGTCCGATGCGGTTTAGAAATAAACCTGAATAGTAGTTTAGTTCCGGAAACCTACATCCGAGTCTCTAGTGCCTAGTGTTTTCTCAATCTGTTTCTAATCGTTTTTATTAATCGCATTTGAGTTTGATGCAGAACACACCTATTAAACACATTCTGTTTTAGCTTAGCCTTTGAACTTAATGAATCATTGTGTAGCCATTGTTTCCCTGTGGATTCGATACCCTTTGTACTACTACATAGGCTGTGCACTTCATTGTGTTTTGGTACTTATACAGAGGAAAGCGCGCACGCACCACACCGGGCGACTCATCCTCCAGCACCACTTCACCGTGGCCTAAGCTGGAAGGTGAGTTGATACCGGGATATCTCGTGACTACTCATATGATGACTTAGGAATTTAGAAGCATTCAGAGCTTCAAGGAGAGTGATCCTGCTGACGGTTGGAAACCGCATAACAGCGTAGCATACAATGCTCTGCTCGATGTCGATTGGGGATTTATGATAATGTTGAGTACTTGTTGGATAAAGCTCACATGGGAGATATGGCTTTCCAAGCATATCCGCTTTACCCAGATTTGGTTCGTCAGTTCTTAGTCTCAGTAGCTTTGTGGTTTGAGAACGAGCGAGTGGTGAGAGCTTCAGAGGGAAGTCTCACATACTTCATTGGTGGTGTCAAGTACACCATATCACTTGCAGAGCTCAGTAAGATCTATGGGTTCAATGGGGAGTGTGACAATGTACTGTTGCCTTATGAGGTGGCATTTGAGGAGGCTAATGAGCTGTGGAACTTCATTGCGAAGCCAGTTGCTGAGAAGAAGGGTAGGAAGCCGACACTGATCCGGAATCCGTCTATACGGTGTTTTGCTAAGTTTGTGGGTTCTATCTTCTTTTCTAAAGAAGAATCC
>KE156360.1:36610-61472 GCA_000411055.1 Leavenworthia alabamica
ATCATCGAGGCAGCGGCTCGGACTGGTGCGCAGGTATGATTTTTATTACTCTATTCTGTACTTCCCGAGACGTTAGTGGAATTGGAGAGCCAAATTTCTGGAATTTGTCCTATTATTACCTTGTGGTGTGTATTCCACTGTTTCTTTGATAATATTGGATTCAGGTTCCACGATATATACTTTGGGGTTGCTTTGTTTTTCTGTATCTGATGTCTTCTTTGAATTCTAACTAGGCAATACACCCTGGCTATGGATTCTTGTCAGAAAGTTCCGACTTTGCCCAACTCTGTGAAGATTCTGGTCTAACATTCATTGGTCCTCCACCATCTGCTATTAGAGACATGGGTGATAAAAGGTAACATAACAGGTCTTTTACGCAAGCTATATATTATCCTTAACTTATATGATGGTGACGGTTTAGTGCATCCAAGAGAATAATGGGAGCTGCTGGAGTTCCTCTCGTGCCTGGATATCATGGCCATGAGCAAGATATTGATCATATGAGGTCCCAAGCAGCAAAGATTGGATACCCTATAATAATCAAACCAACACATGGAGGTGGGGGGAAGGTATGTTATGATTTACGACCTTGATATTTCCAATAGATGCCTTCTTGTAATAGTCAAATTACTCCTTGAAAGCACTGCCATGTGTTTCCATTTAGTTTAATACTTTTTCCAGAAATTTATTTTAGAATTTGTTTTCAGTGGTGAAAATATCAATAAGGTTGTTACTCTTTTAACGTTTTTTGGTTTTCAAGTAAAGTAAGTTTTTTTGTTTGTTAGGGAATGAGGATAGTGGAAAGTGAGAAAGATTTTGCTGACTCGTTTTTGGGGGCTCAACGTGAGGCTGCTGCTTCTTTTGGTGTTGACACAATTCTTCTTGAGAAATACATCACTCGACCAAGGCACATAGAAGTCCAGGTAGTGGGTTGTGAAATATTGTGTTTCATTTATGAAAGCCTGGTACTTCTACTGACATGTTCTGGCTAAGCCATATGGATTTCATGGATAAACCATTTATTGCTCTTAGCTTTTTCTAGCGTTTTAAATTTTAAATATTTTTTCCTTCTGTGTCTCCACTGCTTTTAGATATTTGGTGACAAACATGGGAATGTTCTTCATCTGTACGAAAGGGATTGCAGCGTGCAAAGAAGACACCAAAAGATTATTGAAGAAGCTCCTGCGGTAATGACTGAGTTTCCTTCTGTTATTGGTTCATATCTTTTCTAGCAAACAAGGATGTGCGTCTGATTGAAACCCTACTGGTGCAGCCTAATATATCTGAAAAGTTTCGCGCAAACTTAGGCCAAGCTGCTGTCTCTGCTGCACGGGTATCCCTTTAGATCTTGCTTTTATCTTTTTACAAATTGAATGGTTTTCAGTGAGAAATCTTACTCAAAATGTTCCATTACCATGTTCTGTATCTTATGGTCATTTATATTAGACTGTATGTACCATGAGTCTCTAATTTCTATAATTACGTTGTGCACAACTAGTATTTGTTCATGAATTACTTGATCGAAGTTTAAGTTGTTAGTTCCATTGATGTGTAGTATTTTGAAACCTCTTCTTGCTAGACCATCTATCACTTTAACTTCCTCAAGAAACACTTATATTCTGTTGCCTTCTGATATTTAAAGGCAGTTGGATATTACAGTGCTGGGACGGTGGAGTTTATAGTTGACACTGACTCTGATCAATTTTATTTTATGGAAATGAACACCCGTCTCCAGGTACCTCTTTGATCTGTAATGTATTAATTTTACCTCAAGTAACATTCTCTCATCCAAAGGAACACTGATAATCTTTCTTAGGTCGAACATCCTGTAACTGAGATGATTGTTGGACAAGATCTTGTGGAATGGCAAATTAGGGTTGCCAATGGGGAACTTCTCCCCATAAGCCAATCGGAGGTGCCAATATCAGGTATCAATCACAGTACCTCCTTGAGATAAATGGAAAACAGTGTGAATTACTGTTGAATCCATGAATTTGCTAGTTATTGATTTTGTAAGATATTACTGGTAAGAAAAAAATCTGAACAATTTTTGGTGAAATTTTATTTACTAATTTTGAGGTTGTTAATCTGCATGTGTATCCTCTTGGCAGGTCATGCCTTTGAGGCGAGGATATATGCTGAAAATGTTTCAAAAGGATTTCTTCCTGCAACTGGGGTCCTCAATCATTATCGCCCTCTTGCAGTCTCATCATCAGGTGAGGTTCAAGATTGTGTATGAAACTGTTTCTTCTTCCATCTTATGGAAAGTTTTGCTGTCTGTCAGACATCAATCCCTGTTATGAACCTCTTTCATGTTGAAAATTTTCCGTAGCAGTTCGGGTTGAAACTGGAGTTAAGCAAGGAGATACTGTTAGCATGCACTATGATCCTATGATTGCAAAACTTGTCGTCTGGGGAGGTAATCGTGGAGAAGCTTTAGTAAAACTGAAGGATTGCTTATCGAACTTTCAGGTACATACCCTGAGAAACCGTAACAAATTTTAGAAGCTTGCTTTGAATGGCATTATACCTCAGCATAACCATAAATTTTCAAGGCCTTATGGTTCCATTTATGAATTTCTTAAGAAACCCTTTCAAATTTTTTGCACATCGCTTCTTAGCTGCTACAATACTTAAGTAATTACATGGTATATTTGTTGGCAGGTAGCAGGTGTACCTACAAACATAAATTTCCTTCAAAAACTTGCTAGTCACAAAGAGTTTGCAGTGGGCAATGTAGAAACACATTTTATTGAGCACCATAAAAGTGATCTATTTGCTGATGAAAGCAATCCAGCCACAGCAGATGTGGCATACAAGGCAGTTAAGCATAGTGCAGCATTGGTGGCTGCTTGTGTATCTGCAATCGAGCATTCTGCTTGGAATGAAAGTAATCATGGTTAGTTCATATGAGTCTAGTCTCTTCTACACAAGCTACATGATTCCCGAGCATACCTTAATATATTATGTGTAAACTCATCTAGGGAAACTTCCATCGATATGGTATTCTCATCCTCCTTTTAGGGTCCATCATGAAGCCAAACAAACCATTGAGCTAGAGTGGAATAATGAATGCGAGGGAAATGGCTCTAACCTTATATCACTCAGTATAATATATCAACCAGATGGAAGCTATCTCATTCAGGTAGCAACTCAGTATGATTCCGGTAATTGGGATTCTTATGTTTTAAAAACATTCCACATGGCAGGAAGGAAATGATTATCCAAGTTTAGAAGTCAGAGTAACTCGAGAAGGAGAGTGCGATTTTAGAGTTGAAGCTGCCGGATTGAGCAGGAATGTTAGTTTAGCCGCATACTTTAGGGTAAATCTTTAGCATCATGTTCAAGCAGCTCTTCAAAGCTTGATCTCATGGTCTCTTTATCTCTCTTGAAACTGCTGCTGCTTATGATGTGTGTTTTGGTGACAGGATGGTTATAAGCATATCCATATATGGCAGGGTTCAGAACACATTGAGTTCAAGCAGAAGGTAGGAATAGAATTCTCTGAAGATGAAGGTGGTGTACAACACAGAACAAGCTCCGAAGCATCATCGCACCCTCCAGGAACCGTTGTGGCCCCGATGGCTGGTTTGGTAGTTAAGGTCCTTGTCGAAAATGAAGCCAAAGTCGATCAAGGTCAACCTGTGTTAGTCCTAGAGGCAATGAAGATGGAGGTTTGTATATAAACTTTTTTCTTATATTGCAACGCATATAGCATGATGATAACAAATTGAACTAATCGTTTAATCATCCTACACTGTGGTGGAGAAGCACGTTGTGAAAGCCCCATTTGCTGGAAACATATATGACCTCAAAGTTAAAGCAGGCCAACAGGTTTCAGATGGTAGTGCTCTGTTCAGGTTCAAAGGTTAGTGGTAAATTCGCACTAACAGCTCTCTTTTATCCCTTCATATCATCATTTGAGAATATCAACCAATTCCACCGGTTTCACAATCTAAATACGATTCACAATTGATCGACCTATCTGCTGGCTTACCCAAAACGTGTACTAATAAGAATGTGTGTTTGTTTTGTGTGTGTATAAACTGAAATCTTACAAAAATAAATAAATTTAAAGCTTAATTAATCAATGTATAATATGCTGCTTCTTTTCATATCAGTGCGGCTCAAGATTGAAAGCAACTTATTATTAGTATACAAAATTAGGATTACATTAATAATCTTCTGCTAACTCCTTCATCTTTCCACTTTCCAACAAGTATTTGTTAATTTCACGTAAATCTCAGAGGTAAACAAACTTGGAGGGGAGTTCCGTTGAGGAACAAGACACAGAACATTAATAAGACTTGAGCTTTCTTCATCGCATCCCACAAACCACATTTAATTGGAGCAACTTTATCAGATTTGGAAGATCTCACATACAAGTATTGATGCATAATTTGAGATCAAACCAAATGTAAAACCATATTTTCAAATCTCCAGAAACTTATAAAAACAAGTAAAAGGAAAGAATAAACTAACATTAAGCTTTCGATGATGATGATTCTTCGTCATCATCTTCCATGTCCCAACTTAAATCTTCATCTTCCTCTGCAGCACTCAGTCGTTTGCGCAGCTCAACTCTGTTTGGACTACCACTAGATCGACTTGCTTCCTTGCCATCAATGCTACTCATATCCTCAATCTCGTCCCATCCCAAATCCTCTTCGGATGGTTGTTGAGTTGATGAAGTAGCAGCTACATCTGGTTTACCAGAGTCTTGGGATGGAGTATCCTCATCAGATTCTGGAACAACCTCCGAAGTAGATGCAAGAGGAGGAGAAGCATCAACAACTGGTTTTGCTACTGGAACTTCCTTATTATCAGATTCTTCCTCCTCAGAACCTTTATCTATCTTCAAACCAACATTGCTCACTTCAGTCGCTGCACCTCCATTTTTCACTTCATCTTTCACAGTTTCACTCACATCTCTACTACTACTATCTATATCATCTTTCCCCTCATGTTTCAATCTTGAAACTCCTTTGGTAGCTTCAACAACTTTTTCGTTGCTTTCCTCATCATCATCATCAATATCCCAGCTCAATTCTTCCTCATCATCCAAAGAGATGGCTCGTTTCACAAAATTAGCCCTTAAATCCTCAGCTTGCTTGAGCTTGTGAACCTTATAGAAATACCTAAACCAGAAGGTGTCATGATCAACCATACTCGGAACAAACTTTATATACAATCCTTTCATATCTCCATTCTCCTCCAACAATTTCTCAATCTCCTCAGCCTTATCAGCCAGAGAAAACTCAGATAACCAGTATTTGTAATCATCTGAATCATCAGGCTCTTCAGAGTAAGTGTTGAGATCTCCTTGAACAGCACGAACCTGAGCATCGAAACGACTATATGGTTTCGAAGTGAAGCTATCACGAGGACCGGAACACTGATTGTTATCAGAAGAAGAATCAGATTCATTACCAGCGGCTAAGATTGCTTCCTTACCTTGAGCAATGATCTCAGCCGTACCTTTTAGAACAGTGTTCCCAATTTCATCAATAGCATGTCCGACGGTACCAAGCGATCCCTGAGCCACTTGGATCTCCTTCTTCAAACCTGTACCAAATTCCTCGAGATCTCGTCGGTAAGTTTCAAACACGGATTCAGATCTGGTGGCTAGGGTTTTCATTATACCACCAAAGCTCCATTCGCCGTCGTCATCGTTAGGATTAGATTCCTCTGGTTGTTCGTGATCTTCGAGTGAATCTGATTCCGATTCGGTTCCTGAAGGATCTGGGTCGTCCGAGAAAACAGATTTGAAGAAATTCATAGCAACAATAGGGTTCTCAGGGTCGATGGACGAATGAATTTGGAGGGTAAATGATGTCTGTGAATTAGCGTCAGAAAATCACAACAATACTTGAAGAAGCTTCTTACTAACCCAAGGAAGGAGACACGTCACTTCCTATATCTGTCCAAAAAAAGAAATTGAGAAACTTATTAAATAACAGAAATTAATTAAATGGAAAGAGTCATGGGCCTAAATGGTCCAGTCCAACAAATAACCCAAAACCCTAAAATACATTCAACGTCAGGGATCAGGGTTTTGCTCTTCTTCGATTTCACTCCATCGCCATTGTTGTGGGTTAAGGAGGTAGATAGAGAGATATGAGAAAACTACAATTACCGTTGAGCCAGACGCAGAAGGTTAGGTTTGAAAGAGCTATCGATCGGTATATATTTATTTTAGTGCAAAAGAAACCTTTTTTGTTTTTGTTTTTACAAAGAGTTTATTTTTACTACTAAACCAGCGTCAGAGTAGATGCCTTTAGCACGTTCAGAAACGCTATGTCATCGGGTAGTACTTTAAGCCTATTCCATTTCTTGAAATGTTTCGAGAGACAAGAACAAGTTAGCCTTAACAAATACAAATATATTTGTAATTCCTCATACAATAAGGTCGTTGTAGTATAGTGGTAAGTATTCCCGCCTGTCACGCGGGTGACCCGGGTTCGATCCCCGGCAACGGCGTTTTCTTTTAATTTTTGCTCTGTTAAAAGCTAAATGGGCTTCCAAGTCAATGCACTACACTTACGCTTTTCAGACCGTAGAAGCCCATCTTATCGTTGTCCTAGTTTTTGTTCCAAATATATGATTATGTCTTGTTCTATTTCTTGATTAATCTTGTTTCCAAGAAATTTCTATAACCAAAAATTTGTAATAAAACAAATCAATATACATTTTGATAATATTGCATCAACATAAAATAACTTCAAGAACACTGTTTTCTCCTAAATTCGTCAGACGACAGTGTCTGAACAAGCTCTTGCAAACTCTCAGAACGAGGTCCCGGTTTCAACACCGAGTCACTGCCTTGTATAGAACACGGATCATCGCCATTTCCCGAGCTCCCAACACACCATCCTCCTGGTGCAAACCTGTGTGTCCGTCCTAGTAGCTCTTTATCAATCTTGTCTAACACAGGATCGTTCTTGTGAAACTTACGCGCAAATGGAGCTTTGCTTTTGACCATATTGTCAAAATCCTTCAATGAGAGAGATCTCGGGTGTTGCTTTGGAGGACTGTCCCAAGCAATGTAGTGAAGGTCATGCCCAATGGCGGTGTTGACAAACTCTTTGCTGTTGCAGATCACTGTGTGGAAGTATCCTTCAGGAGATGATACAAAATTAGTGTAGTACATTAGTATTGTTCTTGGGAAGTTATCCCATCCCCAAATGCAGTACTCAAGGAAAGACCGAGTCAACATTATCCAAGCTGAGCCTGCAGAATTAAGACATAAATCATCTTCAGGACATTCATAATGTTTTCAGGCCAATGAAACTTAGATAATAAGGAAGCTAACCGGTGAATAGCTTGAAAGAATTTGGAAGTGATCTTCTTTGAGTAGTCCAAGCAATGTCGGATTTTTTCGATAGGTATAGTCCAGGATCAACAATGATTGATTTAGCCCTCTGATTCCTGCGAAAAAATTCCAAGTAAGTACACATGCTTTGAGGTTCTGGTGTGACACGGTTATACTTACAGTTTCCACCCGGTGAGCTGCATATTCTCGATGAAATTAACATTCCGAGACAGATTTGAAAAGACATACAACAAATCTACAGAAAAAAAGCCACAAAATTTTATTAGTTACAAGGGATAAGTCACCCACGAAGAACCGAAAGTGCAAAAGAAACAGATGAGAGACTAACCATCTTGGGTCACGAGAGGATAATCTGAGGCGCTAAGGTTAAGAAACCAATCCCAATGCAAGCTTTCTCTTAGCAAAATCGCAATGGCTTGAAGAGTACAAGCAATCATTGTAGGGCCTCTATAAGTAACAAGATTAGACTGTGCCATTACCCGAACATTCTCCATTTCACGGAAAGTTGGATCACTCTTTACAGACATTGCAAGTTCGATCCGTTCTCGAGGTGGAGCCTCAAGATCCAAATGCAGAACATACTGATTTCTAGGATGATACACAGCTTGCAAAGTCCTCATCATCCTATGACTATCTCCTTTTGTTCCCGATATCAAATAAGCTAACCTAGGAAGCTCAGGATTAGCATCAGCCGTTGATTTTAAAGATTGTTTGAAATCTGATTCCACAAAGTACTCATTAGACTCTGAAACAACATCTAATGGTAGTTGATCTTCATCCCCATAAAAGCCGTTGAATTGTCCAGAAATGAACAGCATCAAGATAGTAATCAACATGATCAAGCTTGCTAGAAACGGGATCATCCATTTTCTGTCGCTGAAAGCTCTAAACACTGAATGTGAACTAACACCTCTCCTCACCTTAGCAAATGGGTCTCTGAATGAAACCAGCTTCCTATACAATTTTCTCATTTCCTAACCACTTATCCCTATCCAACGACGAAACCCAATTCAGATATGTTCAGACAAGCGAGTGCAATTGGTCTATAGAATACCAAGTTAGCATCAAAGCCGAAAAATATTTTACACCAAAGTAGCACAGGAATCTGATTACAGATTCAAATCGACACAAAGGTTGATGCGAATGCGATTACCAGAACTCCAGAAACCACTCTCTCAAGAACTGAGACCTAGAAGAGATTTGCAACAAAAGTTTCAGAACTGGGCAAGTTCGGTAAAAAAAAAAAACTCAATTAAAAGACTTAATATTTCGAAAGATAAAAAAAGAAGATCCACTACGGAAAGATATTGGCTTTTTTGGCATGCAGCCAATGGAAAGATGAAAAGGTTAGTCTTAGTCCAAAGCTGAGTCAGATCTAATCTCAAATCTGAATTCAGAAAGAAAAACAACAGACAGCAAAAGAAGAAGAATATACTTCAAGTTTAAGTCTTGAAATTACCTGAAAGAGACCAGACACGTCCGCTGAAAAAGACAGGCGCTAAAGAGACAGGGTAAGTATTTAAACGCAATAGTTCAGAAGTGGGCAAGAGAAGAAGAATATATGAAATTTCAGTCCTTTGAAAAAAGAAGAAGAAGAAAGAGGGAGAGAAATGAAAATTAGCTCAAGATTCAAAGCTGTCTTAAAAGAGAATGTGAAAGAGACAGAGAGACTTCGCAATTAATTTTTTTTTTTTTAAATAGACATTTTTAGCGTTAATATATCATTGTTGGCAAAATTAAAATTAAAATCAAAATCAGTAGAGAATTTAATGATCATGTACGAGTCACACCTATTAACGATGACGTACACGTGGCATTATGAACGGACTATAATGCGTTAGACAAGTAACGGAGTTTATTTTGACTTATTACAATTCTCCAGTAAATCATTTATTTGATCATGTTATTGAAATTTTTATTTATTTTTCATGATTTGATAAGACTAAGTAATCTGTATCACCCATCAGAATCATTGTCACATATTTTAAAATATTTAGTTAATTAAAGTAGCTAACTTGGTGATTGTGGCGCCTCCCTAAAGCGGCATGAGAATTGCAAAGAGAATGATGAAGTTGGAACCAAAGTACCACATGAGCTATGTGTTTCTCAGTAACACACTCAAGATTCTTAGGTTAATGGTGAGACAGAGCTGGATTGATGCTCTTTAGAAAACTCTAAATATTCTTATTCCTCGAAAGATCTTGCTCTAGTATTGATGAAGAAATGGTTTTGACTACTTTAAACAACACAATTTAGTCTTGGGGTCTCCAATGTAAGTGATTAGTCTTTACAAAGTAATTCAAACAAAAAATAATTGTCAGCCAAGACTTTGCAGAGAAGGATTTAGTGTCAGACGTTTTGTGGAGGATTCAAGATTTAAGCTCAAGCCGCCATTGATACATTTTCCAAGAAGAGTGTTGTTATCTTCATAGTGCACGCATCAAGGTTGATTTTGTAGCTTCACGCTTCATCTCTGCAGCTTTGCCACTCCCTCGGAAGTATTCATATACTTGCTGAAATTCGAGTATTGCACTTGATGGGTTAGAAAAACAGATGGATTTACAGTGTTAATCAAGTCTGGAGTAGAAGTTGAGAAACCTGAATGACCCAGATATTGAGGAATGTTTCGATGCAGAAGAAACCCGCACCAATGAAATACATTATCTGTGAGGGAGAAAAAGAAGAAAATTTGGTAAGAAGACCGAAGTGAAGTACTTATCAGAAAGTTTCCTTACCCCAACTGTAGCATTAGTAGTTAGAAGCTCAAGTGCTGGCAAGAAACCACTGTCCACAAAGCCAACATCAGAAAAAGCTCATCTTTATGAAATGACAAATATAAAAACCCTTACGTGAGAGACTTTCCCTGAAAGATGACTGGTGGAGCAACTGCAGCAAAGCCGCAGAAAGCTATGTGAAACTGTTAAGTGTAAAACACATGAATCATCATTAACTTTGATTTTTTATCCTTTCATGGCTTCTTGAATAATATCTGATGCAGAGGAAATCGATATTTCTTACCACGTAAAACACGAAAAAAGTTCCAAACTTGAGGGCACTATCAGTTCTGCAAGAGGTACGCATATATCGTATTACCAACTCATTCATATAAATACTTACAGAGCATATTTTTACCTGGTAGCTCGGTAAAGAGGACGGTACCATAAGACGTAAGCTCCAGGTACACCAGCAATGAAGTAGATGATTGAGAGAAGCCATATAGTGGGACCTGATTACAAACAAACAAAAAAGAGCACATCAAATGAATCAACAAGATCAAAGAAGAAATAACATTATGAATCTAATCATCAGTAACCTTCTCCGTTAATCCAAGCTACAGTTACCGCCACAATATTCCACAAGAGACATCCTATTAAACCTGCATTGTACAATAATTTAGTCTGTTAAACTTGTGTTTGGATTTGTTGCAGCAGTCAAAGACGGGTTCACAGACCTAACAATGTGGTGAATGCGACATATTGAATCTTCTGTAAATGCATAGGTATCTCATTTGGAATGTCATGATGAATAAGAGGGAAAAACTCAGGCCAGTTCTTCTCCTCAATGACAACTCCACCTGCCAAAAACAACCGTATCAGGTTAGCTATAAAAAGGTCATTGGAAGATGTAGTATAAACATATATAGAAGATTGTCTACTTCGTGCTATTGCATCTTCTCTTCTTTTAAGCTCCTGTTTTACAAAACGAAGAAGAAGAAGAACGTTAAATACAATTCACATTGAAACTGTAGGTCTCAAGATTAGCTTGGCCATTGACTCAAGAGACTCGGTAACCAGAAATGACCTGCTCTTTCCGCTTGAGTTCATTCTCCTTAGCTTGAAGTTCCATCTCTTTAGCTCGAAGTTCCTTGAAAAAAGAAAGAGAAAAATGAGATTCCCTGCTTCATCTAAACATGCACAAGGCATTGAAGATACCGTACATCACGAGAATCCAAAGGGATATCAACAGTTGCACCACGATCATAAGGTTCCGGTGGAAGTGGCTTGAGATAGGAGTTGCTCGCAGGAGGAACATTTGTATTATTCTACAACAATAAAAAGCAAAGATGAGATGAGACATTTATATTATAGTAAAGGTTGATGAAACAGAAGTCTTTACCGCAAAAGGATTGATCTCTTCATCAGCAAAGGGATTAGGATCATGTCGTGCCATTCTTTGTTAGGGAAGAAAATGGTTGAAAATGAAAGGGTACTTTGTAGTGTGAGAGAGAGAGAGGTAACTAAATCAGTGGCATATGTGCGCGCCAGAGAAATCCAAGGCATTTTAAATGGTGGTCGCTTCGTTTTCTTCATCAACACCTATTAAACAGGTCTGCTTAATTTTATGTCTTCAATTGTATTTACTACCGGTTATATTTCGTTTGGTCCGGTTTGTTTACGGTTTAACAATTAGTGTACCTTATTAAAGTCCATTGAGTTAACTAAACCTCGAACGTCACCTGAATAGTTTGAATCCGAAGTTCACGGTTAGTGGCTCAAGAGTAACAGACAGGTCACAACTTCGTTTGTAAACAAATCATTCTATTATTAGTTTTATAGCATTACTCTAATCTTCCATACAACGTGCTAACATGTTACATGCAAAGAACACACACACCAAATCAAATAGAAAAATGCGGACGATTCTGAAGAGATACAGAAAAGGGCTTATGAGGAAATCTTCGCATCGGTAATTTCCTCAGGTTGTGGCAGCGACATTTGTCATATAGTATCCGACCGGTATTTTTAATTTGAACAACATCTCGACCGGTTAATATCAGATGGTCCCATGGTCTAGTGGTTAGGACATTGGACTCTGAATCCAGTAACCCGAGTTCAAGTCTCGGTGGGACCTGTTTTTTGTTTTTGTTTACTAATGCATTTACATGTATGTTTTATGGAATATGGATTCCATTCAGATCATTGATTGAGATATAGACCTAATACATTTCACCTAAAGCAATATAAACAAAATCAGTTCTTGAAAACTATCACAAGCTATCTCTCAAGTCGTCGGTTTCTCTCTAGAGAATCTCAGCTTCCCCTACATCTCCAAAGTCAAGACAAAAACGAAAATATAAGTAGAGACGAGAGTAAATATCACAAATGTTGTTAAAGCATTATACTTGGTGCTGTCTTTGGATCCAAGAATCTCCCGAGAGTCCCCTATGTTTCCCCCATGAATAGATTTGACCCCTGAAACACATCAAAACCAAAGAAGATATCTTTTTGTCAATAATCAAGATTACATGTTTAGTGAATCAAAAATAAGAATCAAGAAGACTGAAAAATCATACAAATCAAGAACAGATAGTTTCACCATATGTCTTGTAGGCACTTATGAATTCAGATCATTGAAGAGGCAAACTGAAAGATCAAATAATGAATAACGAGTTTCCATACAACTTAAAAAAAACAGAGTTTTCAAGAATCATGGTTTGTGTCTGAACCTAACCCTGAGGCATCAGAGTCCTTTTAACAATTTCTTTTTTCAGTGATAAACAGAACTAAACTGATCATGCAAATCCCCAAAGCTTTTAATCTGAGTATAGAGTAAGTGAGTCATGAAGCAGAAGAGATCATCATGATAGGTTGAGATTGTCAATGGTTTTTATGAAGAAAAAACCTAGAACTAAAGACAGAAAAATCAAAGCTTCTATCATAATCCATGTTTATATGTTGGGCTCGTTTTTGATTCCGTTCATAAATTCAATTAATGTACAACATATAAATAAAATAAAACTATGCAAATAAATAAATAAATATATATAGTTCTATTGGAACAGGAGATTATAGGCAGGGAGATCTTGAATCCGATGAATATCATCCAAAGAAAGCTCTCTCTCTAACTGATTCCGAGTTGCTTGTAATACTTCCTGATCATTTACACACATAAATAAATATTAAATAAGCTTTGATTGTAAAGAGATTTAGGATTGAATTTAGAAAGATACATTGAATTCCATGTAAGAAGCGTGCATGGCAAGCCATTGAGCATCCATCATTGCAAAAGCTATGCAATATAGTATATCGAATGCTTTCTCGTCTTCTGTGAATTGTTTTTTTATAAATATGGTTGGTTATTTTATTTATAAAGAAAATATAGTTAAATTACCTTCTAAGAGTTTGAGGAAATTCATCCCAGGAAGACATTTAGGCTTTTCTGCACATCATAAGAAACCATGAATGTTGTATGAAGATGAATGAATAATGGAATATTAAGGAAAAGAAAAAGTACGAGTATTTTGTAAACCAAGCATTTGGATCAACATGTATGAGATGTTGATTCCTGCCACCGCAAAAGGGTACTCCCACTGTGCCCTCTCTCCTCTTTGTTTTAACAATAGCCTCCGGAAACAACCCTTCATTTTTTTCCCAAATCGTAAGTTTAAACTAATTATGAACATGCTTTGTAAGAGTTATGTACCGGATAAGTTCTTGCTGAAAATAGCAAATTCTCTAATCCGATAAATCCGCAACCCCTACATAAACAAAAGCATGATTAATCAATATATGCATGTATGTATTCTTATAAGAAGAGATAAGAATGCATGTAACCTGAAATCAGTAGATGGATTGGGACCTTGCCATCCCATTTCTTTCCACTGTTCTGATACTAAACCCGTTAGACTAACATTTGGATACGCTATATTCCACAATGCTATTAGTGATTCCTGCCATTTCATGAACTAATAAGATCATTCTTTTTTTATATTGTTAAACATCTCTATGATTATAAGGGTAGTCAATTCACATACTTGATGATCAATACGTGTCTCTTCAAAAGGTACAAGCACTCGATCTTGCAGCTTTTGAAGTCTTTCCTCCTGTCCAAATATGTTACAAACTATTTCAAGTGTCTTAATATCTTCATCAAGATATGCTAACCTGAAGAGGAGATAATGTGTAATCGAGTGACTTGTCGTGACGTTTACTAGTGCGTGTGAAGAGCCCTCCTATCCATGATCTTGTTCCAACCATACCCGTTGGTATAACCACCGGTTCACTAATTCCACAATTTATTTACAAATGAGATGATATCTAACCAAATATTTAAATAGCACACTAATCACATTCATATATATGTGTTATCATTATACCCTGTGATTTTTTCTAGCAATATATTAAAACTTATATTAATTTAGCCAATTGAGCTATATTACCTGAGTGGAACAACTTGACCCGTGCCATCTTTGCTTTTTGTTGCCTTTTTCTCGCCTTTCCCACGCTTCATACTTCTTCAACTGCACACATTTTCAGACATATGTTTGTGTCTAACATTAGCAGAACACATGACTTTAAACTCTGGAAATTAAGAATGTTGGAGTGAGCTTACTTACTTACAAGTTACAACCAAAATGATACTCATGTACGGTAAAGAAACGGGTGGAAGTCACATGGATATAGTATACGCAAGATCCGTTGAAAATAATTTCAAAATGAGTCTCGAGTAGAAGAAATTTACGAAGTGAAGATTACTTGGTGAAGAGACGAACAATACTGGAAGTATCGCCTATGATTCCTCATCTTCATGAGATGGACACAAAATGTTCAAAGAAAAAGAAGATTAATTTAAACCAAATTTATCACAAACCTCTCAAACATAAAAGCATGTAAAGAAAGAATTAGGTTTTAACCTAAATAATTTAGCCATCAAAACAGAGATTTGTCTCGGAGAAAAATAAAGTTATTGATTTTACCAAAAAAAAAAAAAACTTGGGAGGGAAAAGCCTAAGTTGGATAGTAAAAAGCTCAGTCTTATCTTAACATGACTCAGAGAAACAAAAAAAAAGAGACGATTTACAGAGATTTAAATTGATCACAGATAGATTGTAGTTTTTTTTTTTTGCATACAAGTCACAAATAATTTCTTACTAATACGTTTAGCTAAAGCAGACAGAATTGTGGGTTATTTATAATGCAAAGTATTACTGTTTTCACAAGCAAATCGATATGATTGATTAGAAAGAAGATGAAAGCCAAAAAGAGTTACCTGTTATAGACATAGGAACGGGACAATGAAGGAGGAGATGGTTTAAACACGGTGACAATGGAGGAGGAGGAAGAGGAAAGAGATAATTATACAAGAGAAGAAAAATTAAAATAGAGGCAAAAATGAGATTCTTCATTTGAAAATTTTAGAAATTGAAGATGATGACGAAGAGAGGTGTGATCCATAAGTGTCTTTTTTGTTTTTTTTCTTCATTTTCTCTCTCCAATGACCGTTAAGTTGCCGCCTTCTTCTCTCTTCCACCAACTTATTCTTTACACTTTTTGACCGTCCAGATTCTTTATCTATCAACGGTGATCCCGTCAGTTACTTCAATAAAAACTATATAATTCCATTTTTTTCAAGCCCATCTCAAGGCCCAACAAACAGAGAGATACTCAGTCCCTGAAACTAGAGTGATCTGATTGGTTGAGGAAGGAAAGTTTAAGCCTGGAAGACACGTGTCATTAACTCAATACTACCTTATCTTTTGTCTCCTCCCTCTATAATCGACGAGTATTGAAGACATTGATTGAATTGAAACTCTAACACCTTCTGTTCCGTACAACAATGGCTCTCCAGACTGCTTGTTCTCATCTTCTTCCTTGTAACATTTCACTTCAAAAACAGGTATATTCTCACTATTACTTACCAATTCATATCCCTCCGATAAAATAGGGAAATGTTTCAAGAATTTACCTCGATATGCAATGGTCATTTTGCAGGTCAAATTCAATGCTTCTCTGAAGGAGACGACTTTAACTGGTTTTTCATTTTCCAACCAACTTAAAGCCGATAAATTTACCAACAAGGTCAATATCAATCACCCTATCAATGTTCCATTCTCAAAACCAGAAATATATCGAAATGTTCTGATTACTCTGTTTCATTGCAGCAGCAGAGAAGACAAAAACCACGGTTTTATACTGCTATTCGTGCACAAACAGTTACAGCCACCCCTCCAGCGAACGAGGCTTCACCTGAGCAAAAGAAGACTATGAGAAAAGGGACTGCAGTGATCACTGGAGCTTCATCTGGTTTAGGTCTAGCCACAGCAAAGGCTTTAGCCGATACAGGGAAATGGCATGTGATCATGGCTTGTAGGAACTTTCTCAAGGCTGAGAAAGCAGCGAGATCAGTTGGAATGTCTAAGGAAGACTATACAGTGATGCATCTTGATCTTGCTTCGCTTGAAAGCGTGAGGCAATTCGTTGATAGTTTCAGGAGAACAGAACAACCGCTAGATGTTCTGGTCTGCAATGCTGCAATTTATCAACCTACAGCTAAAGAACCTTCTTTCACAGCCGAAGGGTTTGAGCTCAGCGTTGGTACCAACCACCTTGGACATTTTCTTCTTTCAAGATTGCTTCTTGATGACCTCAAAAAATCGGATTATCCATCAAAACGTATGATCATTGTAGGATCTATAACAGGTAAAAATAGTAGACAAAGATAGTCCATTCTCACCAAATGGATCCTTGTTTCAGACATTGAATGTTGTTTTTTTTTTTTATGTTCTTGTAGGAAACACAAACACCTTGGCTGGGAATGTGCCTCCAAAGGCAAACCTCGGTGACCTAAGAGGCTTAGCATCAGGATTGAATGGGCAAAACAGTTCAATGATAGATGGAGGGGAATTTGATGGAGCAAAGGCCTACAAGGATAGCAAAGTCTGCAATATGCTGACAATGCAAGAACTTCACAGACGTTACCACGAAGAGACTGGAGTTACATTTGCTTCTCTTTACCCTGGTTGCATCGCTACAACAGGATTGTTCAGAGAACACATACCGCTGTTTCGGCTTCTTTTTCCACCATTTCAAAAGTATATTACCAAAGGTTATGTATCTGAAGAGGAAGCTGGGAAAAGACTAGCACAGGTCAGTTTGCAAAATCATAACTTAATCAGTATATAATATAACTGTGTAACTACAGATTCCTGATAAGTACTGAGACCGGGTATGGTTTACGTAGGTTGTGAGCGACCCTAATCTTGGAAAGTCAGGTGTGTACTGGAGCTGGAACAATAACTCATCTTCGTTTGAGAATCAGCTCTCTAAAGAAGCAAGTGATGCAGAAAAGGCAAAGAAACTGTGGGAAGTTAGCGAAAAACTTGTTGGTTTGGCTTGATCTTGAGATTTAGAGTGCAATGTTTTGTGAAATATACCATAAGTATTAAACATTCAGATCAATATTCGAGTAAATAGTCGACTTTAAATCTTAAAACACTTACACTTGCTCTCTGTACTTCTTTTTTTCTATCCATTTAATTGAACTCTTAGTATACCTAAACGGCTAAACCCAGTAGCACCACGAAACAAACCCGCAACATAAATCGATTGAATTGAGGAAGTTGAGTCAGATCAACCAAGTGAATCCTTGTCTAAGGTTGAAGTGTTGGCTCACATCGGCGATTAGATCCTTACCGTGAAGAATCGAGAGAAATATGACGACGTCGTTTTTATAATTTAGAAAATTTGAGAGTTAACCCTGAAACGCGTCGTTTTTAAGACTTTAGAAATTTTGAAAAGATAACGCTAAAACGACACCGTTTTATAAATTGTAGAAATTTTAAAATTTGCGGTGAGCGTGGATCGAACACGCGACCTTTAGATCTTCAGTCTGACGCTCTCCCAACTGAGCTATCCCCGCATTTGTTATAAATTTATAGTATTTACATTTTAAACACTACCGGAAAGTCTTCCGTAGATTACAAAGAAGAAGCTGATGGCCCCAAATATATAGTCGGTAGATATATTGATAAGAGTAATCAATGAGTGTGTTATGAAGCAATTCATTAACCAGTAAAGATCTGTAAACTTTTATATTAATAACCCCAATAATAAATGTTATTTGGCTAAATGGAATCATCAAAATCTAGGTACATTCTGTAAGCATCTCTATCCACCGAGTAGTAGCTTTTGACCATGCAGTCTACTTGGAACCCATGTTTTTTGTACAGATTCACCGCAGCTATTCTCGTGGGGTCTACATGAAGCAAAACCCGTTGCACCTTTCTGCTTCTGCACTTGTCAATTGCCGCTCTCAACAATGCTTCTCCATGCCCTTGTCTCCTGCAATTCTCCTTCACTACATAATCCAAAACATAAGAAGAAAGTCAAACTTGAGTTACATTCTTGTTTCTGTTGTTTTAGTTCTCAGCTTGTCGGATACGAAACACTCCTATATGTGTTCTTGACCTCCTGGCTAATAGCTATTTTCATTAAATCTTTAAGCATGCAAACATAAAGCTCGAACAATGTGCTGGTGCTCTCTCTTGTAATACTCTTAAATTTACCAGAATCATTGGAAATTTATTATATAGGTTAATTTTGTCAAAAGGTTTATACGAGAATTCAATAGGAGTTTGGCAAATAATTCCACCCAAAGCTTGAGAATTTTATGAGAAGCTTTTTCTCACAGCGTAATTTAATCGAACAGTTGGTGGACGTATCTATATACCTGCGAGCTTAGTTATAGAAGCGGAAAGCGAAGATGGCCAGGAATACATAGCATATCCCACAGTTTCTCCGTCGGCGTTCACATATAGCAAACCGGCGTTTCTCTTGCGCAGCTCTCCGTCAAAAGTTTGAGCGAGGGATTCGTGTTTAGGGAACGTTTTCTTCTCCAACCTCACGATATCTTCCACAACTTTAGTCCAATTGGATGACCCTCTAATTAGCTCCACCACAGCTCCATTCTCCATGGAGAAATATTCGATTTTAGGTATCTTAGATCCTCTCGTTATTTATTCCAAGGAGTGAAGGGAAAAGGTATCGCCTTTGATGATGGTACGGCAGGGACGGCGGCGACTTTCAAAACTATTTGAAATTGTGAAATGACCCACAAGTTATAGTTTTGTGACAATTTAGTCCCCAGAAATAGAGTGGAATAAAACCAGCAACTGAAAACCAGAGGAACAGTGAAAGAGACCATATTAGAACTATAAGATAAACAACACAACTTATAGAAAAAATAGTAACCGAGAGAATATTTTCATATTGTATTTTTGATATCCTCAAATCATATTTTGTATAGATTCTCTAGTTCCTTGTATCGAGGATGATCCCCAACTCAAACCATGAAGAACGATAAAAATCACATGAAATTTCATCATAAACTCGATTCTGAAAATGTGAGACATCATATTATTATAATACAGGTCGAGATGAACAATGACGAGTAGGTAAGTAGAAGTTCAGGTGCAGATACAGAGAAAAAGAGAGAGCTTTAACAGTGATTACTACTTCATTGCAAGAACTTGTCAATGCTAGCTGCTATCGTGGTTTTAGGCACTGCACCGATTATTGTATCTTTCTTCTCGCCCTTAACAAAGATCATGATTGTTGGTATGCTTCTAACACCATAAAGGCTTGGAGTTGTAGGAGAATCATCAGTGTTAAGTTTGTAGAACTTGATCTTCCCTGCGTACTGTTGTGCTAGTTCATTCACAATGGGATCAATCATTTTGCAGGGTCCACACCATGGTGCCCAAAAGTCAACAAAAACAGGCTCTTCAGCCTTGAGAACTAGAGAGTCCCATGTTGAATCGTTGACCACTGAAACTGCATGGATTAAATAGCAAGACCAACATTAATGATCAGTATGGGTTAGAATTATTTGTGAATGAGGAGGTAAATGTAATAAAACGAGCACACAAGTGATTTTTGTGATTCAGAGTCAGCAATTCTAAGGATAATGTTTTGTGTTTTAACCTCAGAAATGAGAAACCAATGGACAATTAACTTGTCTCTGAATTTCTATAGATGCTTCTACAATTCCAATTTCTGTACTTTATTCCAATGGAGAACCTCATTTTCAGGGGATAATTTCTAGTTTACTTCCAAGTTGAAAACTTTTCGAACTAATCACTCGAACAGCCAAAAATACACACAGATTACTTAAGAATCAACAAAGACCCATCATTAATCATCGAGGAAAAGGGAGAGAACATACTCCCTGTAGCAGTTTCTTGAGCTTCACAGATAACACCTCGTCGTAATTGGGAAACCCTAGAATTCTTGGAGACTGAAGATAGAGAGATGCGAGTCCTCAATCCTCCAGATTGAGGTAACACAGAGAACATCTGTCGAGTAGAGAAAGAACCCGTCGGTGAGGATGTGATTCTCATCTCTGACCTGAGAGAAATCGGCGGACGGGAAGTACATGTGAAAGCAGCCATTGTATAGAGAAGCAAAGAAGACTGATTTCAGAGTTTTAGGTAGCCCAATAATATCCACAGAAGAATATATGAAAACGGATTGAAAATGGGAGATAGATAGGTGAGATTACTTAATAGCAGCCGAAATACAGTTAGAAAGCTAATACTATAATATCCTACTGTTAAAGCTCTAAACCCATTGGACCTTAGTTTCATTAAAGCCCATATCCATTCAAACGACCAAAGCCGTAGCTACAGACAAAAAGTAGGACAACGCCTCACACTTGGAAACAAACAATTTTACCCCTATTACGACGTCATTAAAGAATATTAGCTTGTAAAAATGTATATGCTTTCACTAGTGACTTTTTCATGTTTAGTTAATTAGGATTTATTAATCTAATTAAACAAAATAAATAAATAAATCTTGCATGACGGGTGGAAACAGTTGAAAAAAAAGCAACCAACCCAACCAACAATTGAATATGATATTCATTTTACTTTGGTTTATATTTCGTGATTTCGTTTTCTTACATTGTCTCTCATTCTCTCTTCCATAGTGTCTTTATTTCACAGTTTAAACTTTATACTAAACTGATGGTGAAACTCACACAGAGATTGGGAGGTTTAGTACTGAGATTTTTGGCATTTTGTGCAGCATTAGGTGCGGTTATCGCAATGGTCACGAGCCGTGAAAGATCTTCCTTCTTTGTCATCTCCCTAGTGGCTAAGTATAGCGACATGGCCGCTTTTAAGTAAGTTTGAGTTTATTTTGCCTAAGTAGGATTTATACAAGTATATAGGTGTAATGATATATGTTATGTATATGGCAGGTACTTCGTGATCGCAAACGTGATTGTGAGCGTCTATAGCTTTCTCGTTCTGTTTCTTCCGAAAGAGAGTTTATTATGGAAGTTCGTAGTTGTCTTGGACTTGGTAATCAATTTTACTTTCTTTAGATATGTGCTTATTTTCGACAAATATGTGTGTTAATCAGTTTTGATTATTAAATGTTAAATTAATGGTAAAGATCGTGACGATGCTGCTGACATCAAGCTTATCAGCGGCGGTGGCTGTAGCTCAACTGGGAAAGAGAGGTAACGCAAATGCAGGGTGGTTGCCAATATGTGGTCAAGTGCCTAGATTCTGCGATCAGACAACCGGAGCTTTAATCGCCGGTTTAGTCGCATTGGTTCTCTACGTCTTTTTACTCATCTTCTCTATCCATTATGTCCTCGATCCATTTCTTCTTAGAAAATCTTGAATCGAAATATTGTCTCGACTCAAAACTTTTTATGTTCTCGTTTTGATTCGGTTTATTGATATTTTGTGGCAATTATAATTTGTTGGTTCGGTTACGGTTTAAACATGAACGAACATTACCTAACAATGACAATTACTTTCCAAAATCTAACATTGACTCGATTTCACCAATATCAATAGGGGATGATGATATTTTACGAACATCTATGTTTATATGTTCATAAAATGTACATATACACTTCTACATTAGCAAGAGGTTACCAAAGGAAAAAAAGAAGAAGCAATAGACCAAAGTTTCTTCATATAATCGATACATTTCCTGGAAAAAAAATCCCAACATCAAAATTCAAAAAACCCTAAATCGAATCAAAATCCTTTCTAATAAGAATAAAATAACCTAACACAGCACAAATTGCAGCAACAGCATTGCCTTCTTTCAAAAGAACCTTAAACACAAATCCAAANCAGTTAAGTACAGATCTTAAGAAGTTCCATGATGAAGATAACAGAATAGCGTAGACAGCTACAAAGAGACAAACCCATGTCCGTCGCTTGCTCATGATCTGCATAAAGATAAGGTACGATCTTGGAGGAGATAAAGAAGATGAACTTGATGCTCTTGGAGATTCTGAAGGATCCACCATTTGGATGCTCTGGATTGATTTTATCTTCTTGGATTGGAATTGAAATTGAAATCTGCGTGATTTGGGATTTGTCTATAGCTGGAAGAAGAAGATAGAAAAATAAGTGAAAGTCTTCAGATTTCGGGGAGTCCACGTGAGTTCCACTCTCACATAAAAGCGCGTGTTTTACACTCATCAGATTCGAGGCTTTATGTGTATTCCCTAATAAGAAACCAGACATGGAAACTGCGTGAGCTAAGATTAAATATATTATTCCATTAATTAATGACGAATCGCAATTGCTGTTTATAACTTTATACTACCTTTTATTTATTTTAATTTCAATAAAAATATATATGTTTTAAGGTTGTATGAAGTGGGAATCACGTGGCATAATGGTTGTCACCTCTGAATTCATCACACATGTATGGGGTTCGAACCCAGCACCCCACGTTGTTAATGGGGATATTAAAACCACTAGGCCAAGATAGAAAAAAAAAAAAAAAAAGGTTGTATGAAAAAAATACCAGTTCAGTTGTATAGGAACAAACAAAAACGATTTCTCTTTATGTTAGCCGACAAGAAAATAGAAGAACCATCTAACCTTTGACGCCAATTGTTTAATATTAAATTTAATCTAAAATTAATAATATATCTTGTCATTTCTCCTATATATATACATAGTCTTCTTTTTATGTACATTCACCCGATCCTCGTTGACGTTGACTAATTAGTCCGACGACCAAAAACGGAGTCAAATTCCGGTGCGGCCAATAGGGTCATAGTGGCAACTTAATTATATTTATTTTCCATCTAAGTCAAAAGAAAATATCTTCCTATCACAATTCTGAGCTTCTTTGTATTCGTGTTTACTTGTTCTCTTAGTTTTCCGTAAATATTTTCCTATATTTTTTAGAAAAAGAATCTCATATTCAATTTCCAGTTCTAGAAACTTTTCTAAATAATACTCCTTTCATTTATGAATTAAATATGTTTATATTAAGTATTGTTTTCTATTTTCACAATAACTGTTTGGTAAAAGTTCTACTTACCTATAAGAAATTGTATGATATATTAATAAGAGTTAAAACAGAAAAAATAGTTAAAATAACATTTAATTTAATACAATGGATATAATTTTATCAATGCAAGTAGTCTTGTAAGCCCCAAATAATTTGAATGTCATCAAATGTTAATATAAATTGATTTTTTTTATTATGTAACTCTATCAAGCATTTAAGTTGACCAAAACAATTTCTGAAATATGCAGTTATTTGAATTGTCGACATTCACATATATATACAAAAAAAATATAGTTAAATAATAAGAACAATTTATCGAAAATAACAAATCCCATAAAAATAAACCGAATAATTTTTGAAAGATAATTCCACATGGATGAGAGGAGAGAAAGAAAGAGATGTGAAGAAAAAATCTAACGTTTTGGTTGAGGAAGGGCGGCTGAGTTAGTTATTGACATTCAAGCTATTATATAATATAATAATGCAATTTATACATTTTCCTATATCGATGCTGTGACTCTGTCTCCGTTTATTTAGTCAATTCTGTAACAAGTAAAAATCATCCTTTTATCATAATATATTTTCTCTTCACACACTTCTTGATTCCAATTCAACGCGCATGCTATAAGTTTCTGTTTCTCAATTTCTCCTGTTTCTGTTTCAGAATTCCCGCGAACGTTCCGGTTTAAAGATCACTCTGTTTCTTCTCTTTTGGCGATTTTCTCTGTGTGTGTGGTGAGGTCTTCCGAAGAAGAAGAAGAAAAACTCGATCAAGCGTTTGAGCCGTTGAAGTTGTGTTTTCATTAGAATTCAGATTTGTTTGTTTGGAGTGGATTTAAATTAGGGTTTGTTAGGTTTTAGGAAAGTGAAGTGGATTGGATTGTGAAGTAAGTTTCTGTGTGTGTGGCTATTGATTGGTTACGTGTATAGATTCATGTTTTAGCGCATATTAATGGGCTGTGTAAGTTCTAAGCATAGACCTTTCAGAACAAAGTCAATACTGAAAGAGTCATCAACGGAGAAATGTTTATCGATGATAGATGATTTGATCCAACCCGAAGATAGTTTGGGTAGCAGGAGAGATTATGCCAAAGTTAAGTTGATTGACTCCGAAAGTGAGTTTCATGATCATCATCAGACTGGGAATATATTGGATAATCCTGAGGTTGTTGATAATATGGATCAAGCTCTTCATAATCATGAATTGAGAAATGTCTCCAGTGTTGTTGTAGACCCTGATTTCGAGATCCATGCCAAGCTTTTAAAGCAGAGGCTAGAAAGATTAACTAGCAGAGATTCCAATGTTCGGGTGACTGAATCCAAAAAGTTGTGTGCCACTAGGTTTTCTGATCATCAGTATATTGACAAGGAAGCAGAGAAACATGAGACCGTAGCTTCGGTTCTTAAGAGGAATCCGAGCCTTGTTGTTCCAAAGGATACAGAGCTGAAGCAAGTCCCAGAAGGATGGCCGGCT
>KE156361.1:0-12191 GCA_000411055.1 Leavenworthia alabamica
TAATTGGGATTTCAATAATTGCATTGACGTTAATGATTATGTTAGTTTGTGGTCGACTCTGTGCGATTCTTTGTACATCCGCTTGGTGTTACTTTCTACCTCGACTCATAGATGTATCCACGTTTGCTAAACGCAAACGCAGCGGTAGTGATGGTTCTGCGTATGTGCCGGATTTGAATTCAGAGTCGTATAAAAGAAAAGTCGTTTTAGATGGGTTTCTTAAACGGCAAAAGCGCGTTTCGTTGTCGTGACGATTTATTTTGTTTGTTTTCTATTATTATTAATGGTTTGGTCGTATTTTTTTGTTTTTTAAATAAGTAGGGATAAATCAATGTTTCTGTTTAATAACGATGATTGATCGATTTTAAATGGATGCATCAAGTATATATTATATTCTCAATTTTTTATTGGAGGTCATTGTTTTAGCAGCCTAATGTTTTAAATTTTTTGGTTTTGTAAACGTGTTTTTATCTGGTTCGATTGGGATATGTCAGTCAGTAATGTCACGTGATATAATGCAAGGAACACGAGGAATAAGCGCGTGAATTCCACTTTTTCTTTAAACTGATTGATGGCGCGTCAAGATATTTCTGTACTTAGTACGTGTAGAAATCTTCGGATCTGGATCTACATAGAGGCCCAAATATTTGGGCTACCTTAGCTTTCTTAAAGCCCATATATAATTAGGGTTTCCTATATTCTATCTGGTGATGCACTTCTATAAAACCTAAATCTCATTGTTAAGGATGAACCGTCTAAGCTCTACTTATCTGCGCAACTCTCTTCGGCTGCTGGGGAAAAATGCTTGAAGAGAGGCGTAAAGGAAATAGTTCAGACGTGGCCAGAAAGGGTTAAGAGTGTTTTTGAGATCATTCAAATGCTTGATTATTATTTATGATTTGTTTATGTGACCATTTGCTTAATCAATGTTAAATCTCGTGTACAAATAAGCCGATGCTCTGGATAGAAATAGTATGAAGGTAGCATGGTACTGTGCACGGAAACTGAATCTTTGGATCGACATGTCTGCCATCTCTGATTAACTTGATGAGAGGGCCTGGTTCAGATCCACATTATTTCTTATTGTTTGGTCAAATACTTGTAAACGCTTTGTTTTGTGTTGTCATTCGTGTATAACTAAGCCGATGCGCTGGATTATATAGAATGAAGGTAGCATGGTAATGTACACGGAAACTAAGTTAACTCGGATCGACATGTCTGCCATCTCTGATTACTCTGATGAGAGGGCTTGGTTTAGATCTACATTATTTGCTTGTGCTTATGTTTGATATAAGTGTTTGTTATTCTTATATAATCTGATTACTCCCATTGATGTGATTACTCATCTTCAAATCTTTTGTGTAGAGGCTACTGTTCCTTATGTATACGTTTCATCTAAAGATCTAAAACATTGTTCTTCTTTGATTCTATTTTCTTATGGATTGTTTTTGGGTTTAGAGACGTTCTTTTTTTAATTCCATTCAGGATCTTGCGCAAGCCGGTGCGCAAAACGATCAACATGTTTGTGTCTTGGTGATGCTTAAACCCACAATAAAAGAAGACTTATCTGCAGAGGATCTTCATACGTTAAAGGCAGTCTACGAACATGTTTCTGACGATGTTAAGGAGTTTGTATCTTCTGTAATCTGATTAGAAAGTATGTATAACATAGACAATAAAAACACACTAACATATGTTTCTGTTTTGCCTGTAAGTTGCAGGGGACTTTTTTTTTTCTTTTTTTTTGAAAGAAACTGTATCACAAAAAATATATGTTTATTATTATGTTAAAGCAATTTTTATCAAATTCCCTTATAAATCAAATCCACAATCATATCTAGGGTCGTATATGATAAGTTTGTACATTTTCCAATGAGTTCTGTTTGAATATTTTTGTCTAACTTTTTCTCGTTATGGGCAACTGGGTTTGGATTCCGATTCTACTTGTTTGTTAGGTTCTGATTCCTCTGGGCCACTTGAGGTGGGGTAAGGAATTAAGAATCATTAAGTGCAAAAATGATGGGGTCCAACTGTAAGAAAACAAGTTTTATGTGGCTATTATAAAACTAACTTTGAAACGTAATCGGAATCTTTTTCCTTGTTTTTAGGCAGGAAAGTACATTGATAAGAATCATCACTCATTTATTCTCAGTTCACATAAAAAATATCGTAAAAATGGAGGAGTCACGAGGCTCACCGGCGGATCACGGCTACTACATGCCGGCGGAATGGGAAACTCATGCTCAAACTTGGATCGGTTGGCCTGTAATTCTCTCTCTCTTTCCATGTTTGTTCCCTGATTAGAGATAAGTAATTGACGGAGAATTGAATCTCGCTATTCAAACTTGTTTACGCAGGAACCTTCGATTTCAATTTTTTTTGTGGTTTATTCTCCTAATTTTATATATGTTTTATATCGTTCGTTTGATGTTTTCACTCTGTTTCTGTACTTAACCTGGGTTTGTTTTGATGATTTTTTTTTTCTGGAGGTTAAGATTCTTCTATACTCGGATTATTTTTTCCGTTCAAATACAGTGTGAAATGTTTCAATTGAGATTAGCACATAATCAATCCATATAATTGATTATGTTAGATTTGTGTGATGGATTGGTGCTTACATGAATCAGCACATCCATTTTTGTATCTGGGGTTCTATTCTGAGTATGTATTCTGACGTGAATGGCTGCAGGAACGCCAAGATAATTGGCGACACAAAGCTTTACCCGCACAACAAGTGTTTGTTGATGTAGCAAAGGCCATCTCCAAGTTTGAGCCTGTGACTGTTTGTGCTAGCCCTGCTCAGGTTTATGTTGAATCATAACTGATATTTAAAACATAAGATCTTCTAGTTTCTACATACGCATATACCAACTAGTCTCTTTCTTAGTGGGAAAATGCAAGGAAACAGCTTCCAGAGGATATAAGAGTTGTTGAGATGAGTATGAATGATTCTTGGTTCCGTGACTCTGGACCAACTGTGAGATCTTTAACTTCTCTGCTCTCTCTTTTCTTCGTCTTATTACAGTACTTTCTAACAATCCATTCTCTTTTTACAGTTCATTGTGCGGAAAAGACCAGTGAAGCTCACTTCTTTTAACCGAAACATTGCTGGAATTGACTGGAATTTCAATGCCTGGGGAGGTATGGATTTGGAAACCTTTTTCCATCTTCTAGTAATATCTGTGATTTCTTCTTAACTCACTTTCCAATGGCAGGATCTGTTGATGGTTGTTACAATGATTGGAGTCATGACCTTCTAGTTTCGAGAAAGGTATTTTACTTTGGAGAAACGAACTCAACTCATCATTCCTTCCATACTCATAGCCTCTCTCAAATGTTGATTGTTCTTCTCCTATCTATCAGATTCTTGCTTTTGAACGGATTCCAAGATTTCAACACTCTATGATTCTTGAAGGAGGCAGCATCCATGTTGATGGGGAAGGTTTGCATAAAATTCATAGCAACTTCAGAATCTCAACAATTAAGAAAGCAAATATAGAGTATTCGAGAGTTTATCACTACTGTTTCACATTCCACTTTGTAAACCTTGCTTATCCCCAAACCGGTTACTTTCAGGAACCTGCCTTGTCACAGAAGAGTGTCTCTTGAACAAAAACCGAAACCCTCATATGAGAAAAGAACAAATAGAGGAAGAACTCAAGAAATATCTCGGAGTAAACTCATTCATCTGGCTTCCTCGTGGTCTTTACGGTACTCCACTTCCCTGTATCATCCATTACCCCCACCATATACAAAATTTAGCAATGATGCTATATATATCATCGATATTTCAGGTGATGATGACACAAACGGTCACATTGATAACATATGCTGCTTTGCAAAACCAGGAGTTGTGTTATTGTCTTGGACAGATGATGAAACTGACCCTCAATACGAAAGATCAGTTGAAGCTCTCTCAGTTATCTCAAATTCCATTGATGCTCGTGGAAGGAAGATTCAAGTCATCAAACTTCATATCCCTGGACCACTTTATATGACAGAAGAAGAAGCATCTGGAATCATTTATGTAACTGAAACAAAATAAAACTCAACTTTTGAGCTATATATATATATATATATATATATAATTTTTAATATAAAATATAGTTATAGTATACTTTATAAATTTTTATATGTTAAATATTATATCGTGGTTATATTATATTGTACGTAATATATATTTTTAGATAAATAATTATATATTCAAAGAATATAGTTTAATAAGACACAATGATTATATTTTGTAAATTTTTAGGAAAGTAATTATAATTTTTAAAATACCACATGTGATAAAATAGTTTAGTTGAAATAAATAAATTTATAACTAAATATATACAAATAATATAACATTATAATAAATATAGACAGCTAAAATTTCTAAACAACTTTTTCTAAGTTCGTTTACATTTAGTAAATAATAAGTATTTGATTATGACATAATCTTTCACTAAAAAAAGTTGTGATAAAATAACTAAATAAATTTCTACCACATCATGAAATTTTTAGCATAAAATTTTAATATTAATTTGAAGAATTTTTTTATATTTTAATATAAATTTATTGTTTTTTTCACTTCTAATTGTTAACTAATTTACAACATATATCTTGGTCAATATAAATTTATGTAAGTCAGCTATAATTTATTCGATTTCTAAAAAAATCAGTAATTTTCTCAAAAAGAATTTTCAATATAGAAATAAATTATCTTTTATTGAAAATAATAAATACGTTAAAAGATTTATTAACATATATGGAACTATGGATAGTCAAAACAAAATCAATCACCATAAATTCTAATACATTAGTCAAACTAATCTTATTCTGTAAACCCTATAAAAACACAACTACCCACTCACCCTTCTCATACACACAACAAGATCATAAAAACTCAAGTCCAATTTCACAAAAACAAAACTAAATAAATGGAAACCAAACATATCAAAGTGATGTTCTTCTTTCTATCTCTTATCATGGCGTTGATTTGTCACCATCAATCCAAGGCTCAAGCGCCTATGCCAAGTCCAGATGAGTCAGAGGAGTGCTTCACACCACTAAAGAACGTTAAAGGTTGTTTGGATGCAGTAAAAGAAGCATTCAAAGGACACGTAAAAGGTTTGGGTAAGGAATGTTGTCACATCATCGATAGCATTTCTGACGGTTGTTTGCCGATTATTTTCCCTGGGAAACCAATCATTGTATTTCTTGTTAAGACTGTATGTCATATTAAATAATTATATATAAAATAATTGTTTCTATGTAACTTTTTTTGTAAGAAAATTTTTTTTTGAACCAATAAAATTGTTTTTTTTGGTTCTCTTACTTATCAAAAGTCTCATATTAAGTCAAACAACACACATCTTCATTTTAACTGAACAAAGAGAAAACCTTCAAACAGTTATTTCAGTTCTCAAACAAAAATAATACTAATGGGCTTACAAAAGAATATTAATGGGCCTAATATAGTAGATAGGCTTTAGTTGGTCAAGTAAATATAAATTCAAGAAGTAGCCCATATATGAAACGATTCATCATCATTGATCACTCTAACCCCTGATCCTTCTTCTACAGGAGCGGATTCGATAGTCTGTTGTATGTTGTTCATTCCATATGTCTAGATCATAAAATATCGATTGGGTATCTAAAATCGTGGCAAAAGTTAAGTGCTTTGGTCAGTATAATCGCTGAACAGACCTGTGATTCATTTTCAGCTCTGCAGCTATTCGTCTTCTTTGGGTTTTAGTTTCTCGGAATGAGTGGAATCTTACTTATTAGATCAAGTTTTTCAAGCATTAAAGCTCCTGTAGTTACATGTTTGAGTAATGTTTTAGCTAATTCCAGCAATAAATGTATTATTCGACCGTATTTGGAACCTTCCATAGCTTATGTGCTTCCTTCTGCTCTCTCCTCTGTGTTCTCTACTTCCAAAGTTGGTTCAGAGCTAGTGGGATTTAATCAGAGTATTAATGAGAAGGATGATGAAAGTGAGGAAGAGATTGAGCTTGATCTTTGTTGTGTTAAAAGTGATAAAGTTGTTGTTTCAGAAGATGTTGGAACGATTGTGAAGCTGTTCAAAAGATTGTGGGAATAATCTGAAGGAATTGAGAAACAAGCTTTCGGAATGTGATGTGAAGCTATCAAATGAATTGGTTGTAGAGATTCTTTCACAAGTTCGTAATGATTGGGAAACTGCATTCACTTTCTTTGTTTGGGCAGGGAAGCAACAAGGTTATGTTCGTTCGGTTCGTGAGTATCACTCTATGATCTCGATTCTTGGTAAAATGAGGAAGTTTGATACTGCTTGGACATTGATTGATGAGATGAGAAAGTGTAGTCCTTGTCTTGTGAACTCACAAACACTTTTGATCATGATTAGAAAGTATTGTGTGGTACATGATGTTGGGAAAGCGATAAACACGTTCCATGCTTACAAAAGATTCAAACTTGAAATGGGGATTGATGATTTTCAGAGTTTGATTTCTGCTCTTTGTAGATATAAGAATGTTTCAGATGCTGAGCATTTGATCTTCTGTAACAACGATATGTATCCGTTTGATGCCAAAAGTTTCAACATCATTTGATCTTCTCCATCAGCCTGAGGTAAGGAAGGTTGTGAGAGGACATGGATGTTCGTTTTGGGACGAATAGAAAGCAAGAGAGAGCTCTTGAAGCAAAGGTAAGTCAAGAAGAATCATATGTAGGAACCATCTTGAAGAGCTTAAACCAGATTATACCTAGCCCTGTCTAGGCTTGAGTATAACAGGTTGATTTTGCTTTGAGAAGATGTGTGGCTAGTCACCTTAAGAAATGGATTTGAAATTGAATCGAACATTTAGAATCATATTTATGTAAAAAGAAGAATCTTTGCTTTGAACAGATCAATGCTGTTTGTAATACAAACCAAGAACGTAAATATGTATGCGTTTTAGATATTTACAGCATACATTTTTTAAACCTAAAATAAGAAAATACACACCACTGTAAGGACCTTCATATAACAAGAAAAGATTGAAACTGTCTTTTCCCAGGAAAGTTGCAGTTGACTCAAACCTTCCTCGTGTGTTGAAGTATAAGAGAAAAGATGTTCTTGTTTTGTTGACATCATCTTGAAGCTGAAAGAAACTTCTGGAATCTTTCTATTCTACTTTGTGAAAAGTTGTTATTCTTCTTCTGTTTCTTCTTCCTGTGGAAGAAATCTTCCGTGTCCAAAACATAGGAAGTCTACAACAAGACACAATGAATAACGTAAGAGACTAGATTTTGAATACAACAAAACTCGTACCGGTTTGGTTTTAAGACCAGAATTTTTTTTTTTACCTTATAGGAAGAACAAGTTATCTTGCACTCAAGGCCATTAATTACATCTACACCTTCCATGGCCTTACAAGCTACTGCAAGATCATCCAGACCAGCATATCTATGCATGTTCCTTCACACAAAAATTAGTGAAAAGGAAAAGAATTTAATGAATAATATCCTGAATCTTACCAAAAGTAATAAACTTGTACCAAATTCTACTGCAAGAGATGGATTTATATGTGATTGGAGGCAGGTGAAAACTAATGAAACTCAACATACCTTTTTAACACAATGTCCTGTGGCTCTTTCTTCGCCGAAGAGTTGGAGAGAAACTCATTTTGCATATAACTTGCAAATGTGGGATCCATGGAAACTGCGTAAGCCTCAGGCTTTTCGATTATGTTATCCATAAGCTGGATTGACAAATGAGGTGGAGAGGAAGACTGCGTGGAATTAAAATAAAGGAAACCAGTTAGTGGGTGGTGTCAAGGAACAATCACAATTCCTCAATGAAGAGACTGGAGAGAAAAATGAGAACTGGTTTAGAATTCTTACACATTCCAACCGATAAATATTTTCTTCATGAAGGAGGATCTTAGCGTTTTCATAATACACCGAGTCAATCACCCTCCCATGTTTCCGGGATTTCTCATATTCATACAACTGAAGAATCTTATTGTCCATATCGTCAGCTACAACAGCTTGAAGCTGTAATAATAAGATCAAATGAAGTCAGATTATAACACTGAAAATGATCAAATCTAAAACCAATAAAGCCGATGATAATTACCTGTTTAACCAATTTGTAAATCAGTTTCTCCAAGGTGAATAACACATATGACTGGTTTCCAATAATGGCTCGGCATTCATCCTCAAACTTGGAATTTTCAGAAGAGCCATTAAGCAGACTAAACAGAGCACTCATAAACCTGCACAAGATATAAATACAAGTTTCTAAGTTTCTTTTATTGAACTGAATAAGGAACCTGCATGGTCTATATAATACATACTATGTAAGAAATGTACCTTGCATAAGGATCTGGTGAACTAGTGTCTTTCAGGTTTCTAGGTTTCATTTCACTACCTGTGCAGTAAGTTTTTGCAGACAAAATTCTCTCGTACAGGATCTGAAAAATCCAAACCAGTTTAAAAGAATTAGTACTTTTTCAAGGTATTTTCAAACGTTTTTACTCTGAGAAAGCAAATCATAAGAAATGTTTGCACTCACTCGATGAAGCCTGAAAAGAACATAAAAGTCATCATTCCCGTAGAAAACTCTGGAATCTTTTTTTCTCTCATCAAGCAAATCCGCTGCAGCAACATGCTTTGAAAGAGGTTTAACCGATAAGAGAACACGTTCTGACAATGGAAGCATCTCATTGTCTTCTTCTATAAGATGTGACTCTATTCCCTCTGCTTCTCCTTCACTTTCAGCTTTACCATCAATCTCATCATGTTCACCCTCTTCCTCCACACCATTGTCGTCCTGTGAACATTCGTCACCAATAGATTCAGTTCCGGATGCATCCTCTCCAGCTTCTGAAGCATCAACACCATTATCATCATTTTCTCCTTCAACTGAATGTTCTGGTTTGGCAGTAGCCTTGAAACCACAATCTTCATAAACATCAAAGTTGTCTTCAGAATTACCAACAGGTGACAATTCGCCTTCTTCCTTCTCAATTTTGGATGGACCACAGGATTCATCATAAATACTGTTGGCTTTAGAAACATTTGATTGCACTCCATTTGCTAAAACTATGGTGTTGTCAGTATCACCAACCTAGAAGGGATGGCCAGGAACAGTTAGAATGGTTGAAAGATCTCATAAAAAGCAGAATAAACAAAAACATATAGTTAAAATGCAAAACAAAGTCCAGTACCTGGGTACGTTGAATGGTATCAACGTTATCTATAGTATCATTTGGTTTGGATACAATGCCACGTGAACCTTAAAAAGAAAAGTAATCACTGACACGTTAAAGTAAGAATTGCACCCAAACTGAAGAAAACAAATAAACTTTCAATACTGCAAATACCTAACAAATCTCCGCTTCCTACTTTACCATTATTGTTTTCTACCGTACATGGGATTGATGCACTTGAAGTGGCTACTCTTTCATCAACATCTCCAGATCTTTTATCAGCTCCATTATAAAAAATTTGATCTTTTTGTGGTTTTACAGCAGAACAGATGGCTACATCTTTCTTAGCAGGAACACCATCCTTGCAATCTTCTTTCGCTGAAGAATCCTTATTCAACATACCAGTTCCACCATGTTTGGGGACCACAGATGAAGCATAGTCATCTCCATTAGCAGCAGATTTTAGTTGCCTGGAAACCAAACCTACGGCGTCAGAACTAACATTAGCTTCCCCACTGGTAAATGCACTGTTATGCTTGGTTGCTACAACATCTTTAACAGCATCTGACCCCTTGGTCCTGGGTGGAATACCAAGCATCAGCTCCAGGAAATTAGCCCAGAGCCTAAGAACTTTACCGATCTGCTCTTTTGTAGAACATATCTCCTCACAAGAAAATTGGACTAGTTTGAACAGATCTTCATGAATAGTTCTGTCGACATATTCATACTCGAGGTGAGGAATTATTGGTTGTCTGTAACCAGCAGAAATAGACAGAAGAACATCATCTTCTTCTTGAGACTTCTCTTTCAAGTCCTTGATCTCAGACACTAGCGCTGGATCAACAAAAATTATGAGAACCAATAAGTAAAATGCAAGAATACAAGGTGAAGAATCAAGAAACGCCTTGGTTATTATATACAAGTTAGCAATAGCAGATGACTGAGCACGTTCGAAGAATTTACATACCTTTTGCACTCAAATTCTTAGAATCTTGCTGCTTGAAATAGAAGCTGCGGTGATCAAGTGATTTGTGATGGTTTTTCGCATACACATCCGCCCAGACCACATTAAAATCTTCACGGCATTTTGTCCATTCATCTTGTTTCTGCTTCAACCGAGTTAGAACCACAGGAAGCGCAGCAGCTGGGTTTTTACGTATTAAGTCTGTCACGTCAAGACCATGGTCGCCATAAAGTCTCTCTATGCACCTTAAATTTAGGGCTGTAATAAGTAAATAAGAAGATTGAAAATGTGAGCCAAAGAGATGAGGGATCAAAGATAGGGTAAGGGAGGTGGAACAGAGAGAGCTGTAATCACTAATATAGGTCCAGTGAATAAACATATACAGACCTGTGAAGTGGTCTTCAATCCGGAAGGAGCCCTCAAAACTTATTTTCTTCTCAATGATAATATTCAACAATTCTTCTGCACTTTTAGCAGTAGATCCTACAGATTCCAACAACATGTCCAGCTCAAATCTGTAACAAGAAGAAAGCAAACGACAATATAACATACAATTTTTTAAGACTACAAAAGCAATCATATAAGAAGAGCCGTTCCTTGCTAGACAAAGACTTTTTTTTTATTTTGTTCATATAAATATGTGTTATAAGTTATAACTAAAATTTAACATATTAATTTATAATAAACTAGATATAGTTAAAATATTTTTAATTTACAAAATAAAAATTATATTATTTTTAAACTACAAAAATAATAATTTTGTTTAAAGAATGATATATGCCATTTTTATTAAATACTTTTTAGTTAACTTTATTTAATAAGTAAGATATTAGTCATTTTTCATTATATAGCATGTTTAGAAGTTTTTTATATCTCAAAACATTTCAATCTAATTTTAGTTTTATTGAATACAGTGTGGTCAATAGTAATTTGTAAATTTTTATGATTGGCTGATTAAATAAACTGTTTTTATTATATATTAAATGATATAACTTTACAGAAAATTTACTTTTTTTATTGTGTAGTTTTTGTAAAACTTTTTATATAATAAACTATAATGATCAAAACATTTTTGTATAATATTATAATATTTAATATCTACTACTTATTATTTAAGCAGTACTAACAGAAAAATAACCCTATATTGCTGTGGTATATTATAGTTTATGCTATTGGATTATCATATCTTATTTATATTAAATTACTAGAAGGGTAAATAGATAATTTATTATTTAATACATATTTCACTCAACAATATTTTTATATTTCATACATACATTATTAGTCACATATATCATCAATAATAATAACCTTCTGATACTATAAACTCTTAACTATATAAAATCATATATTTCACCTCTTATTTATGTTTTTCATATATTTCATCATATATTATAAATCTACTTAGTTTTAATATTGTGTATATTGTTTACTAATCTATATATAATATTAAGTATAATAACAATGTGTTTACGAAACTATATTATCGAGATAAACAAATATCACATATAGTATAATTTAATCATATTATAAATTATCAATACATAAAAAACAAAAAAAAATATAAAATACACTAACATCTTTTTAATATATATTAAATAATATACTCATATAATCTAACTAAAATATATATNTATATTAAATAATATACTCATATAATCTAACTAAAATATATATTTTTAAATATATTTCCCAGCGATGCAAAGCTCGCGGGTGATATACTAGTTATTTTTATTATAGGAATAGAAATATGAACTAAAAATAAAACTAAATATATTTTTAACTAATAAATTAAAAATAAATTAAAATTTTATACCCTAAAATATACTCAAAATTTGGAGGCCAAAGGCAAATGCCTTTTCTTTAACACATAAGGCACGCCTCTGCATATAAGTAATACTTCTTGTAAACATACCTATCATCTTCACATCTAAACAAGCTTTCTTCATATTGGTTTCTGCGCATGTGCTTAAAAGAGTAGTCTTCACTTCCTGAAGTGACAGAAACCCAGTGATCATTTAATACATCAGCTCCTAATTCCTGTCTGTGGCACACAGACGGTATTG
>KE156361.1:12213-33304 GCA_000411055.1 Leavenworthia alabamica
ATCATGGATGCAATATAGAACTCTGAAAATCTTATTACATCCAAAGGGAGGAGCCGGTAGCTAGGAGTGCAACGCTCGCAATCAGATAGATCAAGCTCTTGTATAGATTTCCCCATGTACTTATCCTTGGAACGCTCTTTTTCCTTCGCAGCCTCGAGGTCGCGTTTGTGTTCTCTTTCTTTTTCCTCCCCCTTCATTGACCTAGATAAATGTTCTTCGCTGCTAAGTGATTCTGCAACAATTATACCAAGCAGTGTTAATAATATCCCTATAACGTAGAAACCAAAGAGAAAAGTATACTCATAGACAAGGAGGTGAGAGACTGCCACATACTTTTGCTCATAACCCCAGCAAGGTGCTGAAATCCATCTGCAAGAAGGATGATGGTCAGAACTGCTACATAACTTAATTAGGAAAATGATAGTAGGCAATCATAAATACCAATACTCTCACAACGCTCGAAGAACTGATTGAACTCATCCATGAGATCAGGAAATTTTCCAAGCAGATCAGAAACCTGAATGAAAGAGAATGGAGTTTAAAACAAAATCTAACCAAATGCATCCACACAAGAGCTATTTGTACACCTACCAAATTCTGTAGATCTTTCTTTTGGATAATCCCATTGCTAAAAATATTGAGACACTTCAAGAATGTCTGATAATCATCTTGGCTGCATAATCTCTCCTTGACTTTCTCACAAAACACAAATGCTTGGTTGTACATACCTAAAACAATAAAATTACGGACATAAAAATCATACTGTAAGTATAAGAAAATAAGAAAACAGGTACTGCTGACCAGGAAATTATAAAATCAACTTTTTGTTGATATTCACATAAATAAATAAAAACAGCAATCCATCAACTTATATACGGGACATGATGATAGCGTGAAGATGTCTAGTATGTCATTAATCTACTATATAAAGCACTGAAATTGTGGAGCCTGATAAACAGAAAAATTGTTGGTTCTCCATATAACTAAAAGCAACTTACTTTTTAGATTGTTTTTCTCAGAATGTGAAGCAGGACCAGAATAAGATTCAAAACCCTCAGTTTTTCTGGATGACTTTCTTTTCTCTGAAGAATGTTGCAAGTTATCATGCTCTGCTTCTCCATCGTCCAAATCACGTTTTCTTCTTTCTCTGTTATCCTTATCAATGTGGTTCCTCTGATCTCTGTGCATCTTAACCATTGTTTTATCATCATTAAGGTCAGAACGGTCAACACTGTGATCTCGGTCACCACGAGAAACAACAGTCCTTTCTTGTCGGCGATCCTGATGAGGGAAAATGTATCAGCACAGAAACCAGAGATCTGATTACAATAAAAGAACCATGAGAAAATGTAACAAATAACCTTCTCCATTAACATTCGCCGCACAACAGGAGGGCCTGATCCTCGATCATCATGCCGTTGGGCCTGACTCCGGAGTAACTTGGCTGCTGTATGAGGCGCTAAAGAGTCTGGCAAGAACCTAGTAAACTCTTCAAGCAAATCCGAGTGGTCCTCAAAAAGAGTAGACACCTAACAGACAGATACTATAGCTATTAAATACGGATAAATTAACAATGTGACAGCACAGGAGAGATAAAGTAACTCCAGTGTGACGTTACCTCATTGTAAACCTCAGTAATGTTCTTATTATCCTTCCGATACATATTTAAGATGTCCAAGAAAGACTTGTAGACCTGGTCATCGTGCTGGAAACGTTTCTGCAGTGATAAACAAGGGATAGATATAATGAGAGACTAGGTGTAATGGCATTTCAAAGGAAAAAAGATATACAAGAAAAATCTGCTGACCTTAATTTTATTTACAAAACTTATGGCTTCTTCAAACTCAACAGTTTTCTTTGGTGGAACTTCTTCTTCATCAAGTGTAATTTCAAAACCTTTAGGCAAAAAGGTGTTGAACCCGAAAATCAAATTGTTATGCCCCTTAAACAACTCCTTCACTCGTGCAATCACACCAGCTGTATCAGTCCTGAAAATGCAAGATGAAAAATGTTTCCAATCACACCATCGAGATAAAAATTTCAATCTAATAAGAAAGAAAAATCCTTACCTTTGTGCTTTAAAGTCTTTCATAACTTGAAGAAACATATCATATTTGTCCCTTTGATCTTGAAACATCTCCTTTACTTCCTTCAAATAGGTCAAAGCATCATCCGTAGTCAATTTTGGAGTGTTGATCCCGTCACCTATGCTCCATCCTCCAGGACCACCACTTCCAGGGATTTGAGATTGCCCATATCTGCGCCAAACAACCTCTAGTAAATAACAAGTGATCAATCACTTAATTCTCAGGGAAAAACATTGTCTTGAACCAAAATTGGAATATATCTTCAACCTATGATCGATCACCAACTAAATCCAGAAAATTCATAAAGCCGTAAACTTACAAGTTCATAAATTCAGAAGCAGAACCAACTAATTTAAGAAGTAAGAAGAAATAATGAAACCTAGGAAAGGAACTCACGATTCACCGGGAGAAGAACCCAAAGGACGTTTAAATTGAGACCCTGATGAATAAATATCATCCCTAATCCGCTTCATTGCTGCTGCTAGGAAAATATAAATATAATTGATTAGGAATATAAAAATTGAAATCCAAAATCACAAAACAGAAACACAATTACTGCAGAAAAAAAAGGGAAAATTCGGATGAAGTTAGTGAGACCTACTTCAAGACACTCCAGAATTTCCCAGAGATTCGACCTCTGGAAGAGATTAAACAAAGCACTCTGATCTCTCAACTAAGAACGGAATCGAGAAGAAAACACTTGGATCACATTCCAAAATTGTGCTAAACCCGAAGAGGAATTCCGACTACAACAGAGTGAAATCAGAAGAAGAAAAAACAAACGAGTTTTAAAAAGGAGTTGCTACCACTGTGAGAGAGAAGAGAGAGAAAGAGTTTAGAACAATGAAGAAGATGACGGCATTTGCCTTCGGAGACTTCCTCCCGGCTATATGTCTTGAGTGTTGTTTCAGCGGCAGGAAATGATTTTTTTATTTAATTTTGGGCCATAAATAAAACATTGGACCTGGAAAGGGTTTAGTAAAAGCCCGATGTTAGGCCCATTAAATAGTCTCGCTAGGTGATTAGGGTTTCATCGTCATATCCGCCGACAAAGATATATAAAGAGGAGCAAAGATAAGACAGGCATAGATCAGTTTTAGCTTCATACAGCTTCTTTCTTCTACTTTTTTTTTCAGAAAAAATCGTATTTTGATTAGTAATGTGATCAATTGATGAGCAAATACTGCAACAATATGATGGAGATAATCTCTATGATTCTTAGTATTTAAGTCTCTGATGATCCAATTTTTTTTTTCTCCTATCAATTTTTCTTCAGTTTTATTTACTTTTCAATCAGATTTACCATTATCTTCTCTCGAGGAGATTGATTTCTGTCTTTTTTCTTGCGTTTTTTAATGCTAAAAAAGAGATGTGATGAGCAACCAATTGGTCCGTGTTTCAGATTTACAGTGACCGAGAATTTAAAACCAAACTCTGATCTCATATGTTTATTTTTAAGTCTTTGAAGTATTGTGACAATTTATGTCTTTGGCTCTGTGATTACTTTGCCTTATTGGCAGTATACGCTATTCTGATAAAAGTGTGAAAGAGAAATAATTTTATACTTAATGAGAGCCAAATTATATGTTTTGTTACAGTTTTTTAAAACCTTCTGCTATGATGATCTTTTGAATAAAATTCACATGTCAGACTTCAGAGATTTTTTAATCTATGAGAATAAATATTCATAATTCTGAGCAGAAGTAATAAATCTCTTATAATATTTAAAACAGTAAAATCAGGAGTCTCTCTGGTTTTGCTCACTCTTTGGTGTTTTTTTGGGAGAAATCCGGAGAAATTCCGATGAGCTTCTCTTTCTTCTGAAAAAGAAAATTTTCGATTTGGAAAACTAAGGACTGAGGAGGGTTATCTCGAATATAAAGAAGACGACCTGATACTTTACCCAATGGGTTTATAAATTCATAAAATATTTTGGTCGACAAAAAAAAACACTAAAATCAAACTAATAAGAAAAATTGGAAGACCAAATTTTCATATTTTAATTGTGTACCAGTTTTATTGCAAAGGCCTATGTTAAACTACGTTCATATTCAGTGATCAATAAGATGAAGTTAAAAAACAAAACTAAAGATGACTTAAGAAATTATAAAACCTGAGTCATATGATTCTTTATTGTTACAATTTGTTTAAAACCCTAGACATTTCATGAAAACAAACCTAATTCCCATTACATTGTCAAGATAGTTCTTCAACTTCAATATTGTCAAGTGGTGGAGCAAGTAACATCTTCCTCATGATCAAGTGCTATTTCATATCCAGGTGGTAAAAAGTTATTAAATTCTGCAATCAAATAGTTATGCCCCTTGAACAACTCTTTTACTTGTGCAATCACAGTGGTAGTACTAATCCTGTAAATGCAACAAGTACAATCATGCTCGTTCGTCAATCGTCATTAAAACCTTGAGGTTAAAAACAAACAATCAAATCTTACCTTTGAGACTTAAAGTCTTTCATAAGGTTCAGGAACATCTCATATTTGTGTTGTTGATCGTGAAACGTTTCTTTAATTTCTTGTATGTAGAGCAAAACATCAGTGGCGGTGGTCTTCTTTGCTTTTTCAACTCTGCACCAAACAATCTCTATGTTATATAGTGTTAATTTCATTCACTCCATAAACCAAAGATCAATAGAGAGTCTGATCGTTTAAGTTGTTCCTTATACAACGATCAGTAACAACAGACTTGAAGATTACTAAACTAAACAGATATTTCAGCTATAACAAACAAGTTTATCATCATCGCTATGGACCTAGGGTTTTGAACGTTGAAAAGGGAACTTACGATATGGAGGTCAATGAAGAATCGTTTTGAGATCCAGAAGAGTCATTATCATCTCCAGTAAACTCCATTACTGCTGCTGTAAATTTAAAAAAAGATCAACAACTAAGGGATAATAAATTGTTGCAAGGCAGACGAAGAGAAACCTCTCGAGGAAGCTAGTGAGACTTAGTTTCTTTTCCGAGAAATTGCAGTGAGGATCAGAAACGAATCGCTCAGAATTGTGAATTGAGAGCAGAATCGAGCAGAAACACTTGGATCACCAACGATTATACATACAATTAGGGTAAAATCCCGGCGAAATCAAAACGAAAACGAATTAGTTAGAAATTATCGGCGAATAAGATATATATACGGCTTAATAAGGGTTTTTCAAAAGGCCCAAATTATACCCATTTAAGTATTCATTTGGACTTTCTACTTATAATCCGCCAACGAAGAGTTTGGGAGATTCTTTTGAATATACTCAACTTGTGCTATGGTGATCGATCTTTGGAATAAAATGCACATGTCAGACTTTGGAGATTATTTTAATTAAAAATGTAATATTCGTAATTCTGAGCAGAAGTAATATATTTTTGGATTTTTTAATTTGTTATAGTAGTGATGAAGACAAGCTTTGTGATTCTTAGTATTTAAGTCTGATGATCTCATTTTGTTTTCTTCTATTTTTAATTTGCCTAATTATTCTGAAAACAGAGTATTATACAAACATATTACTTCTAAATGTAAGTAATAATATATTATGAGTATAAGTAATAATATATTTATATTGAAATCATACAATAATTATAACTCTATTAGCAAAATATGTTATAAACGTAAAATTCAAAAAAAAAAAAAAAAATTGCCTCACGTCACATGGAATGAGTTAGAAACTTGGAACCATTAAAGTCCCTCTCATGTAATTTAATTTACCTCTCCTTAGTCACAACACACTTGTGTTAGTCTGAAAAAGGGCATGACTAATATGTGACAGACCTAAACAATAGGGGCTGAGAGGTTGGAAAAGGTCAAACTTTAAGTTCAACAATTATAAAACAAATTCAATAATCCAAAATGATCTCTCTATACAAACCATCAAAAGTATCGGATCATCAAACAATACACTTATCGTAGTTTATGATGCCATTTTCTCTAAAACCCTGTAATCATCTCTATAACAAAAATCAAATTTGATATTACCTGCATTGCCGTGATCTGAAATTCTCAGTTGATAACAAATACATTATGAGTTTCTCAACCCGTTTAGCTCCAACACCAGGTTTAATAACCAAAGTATCACCAATTTCCTCACACGGATCACTCCCGTTTACCCTTGTTCCAATACACCAACCACCAGGAGTGACCATCCCTTTCCCTCGCGACAAGAGTTCTGAATCGATCTGATCGAGAACAGGCTCATCTCTACGGAATTTTCTAGCAAAAGGAGCGTTACTATCAACCATTCTCTGGAAATCATCGAGTGTAAGATGGTGAGGGTGTTGTTTAGGAGGATTATCCCATGAGATAAAATGTAAGTCACTGTTTACTGTTGTGTTAGTAAACTCTTTAGCGTTACAGATCACGGTGTGGAAGTAGCCTTCTGGTGAAGAGAGGAAATTCGCGTAATACATTAAAACAATTCGAGGAAGATTGTCCCATCCCCATATGAAATAATCCACAAATGGTCGAGATAACATCATCCACGCTGATCCTAGTAAGCACATCAACAACAAAAAACATTATTTATAGCTTAAGATACATTTTTTAAAAACAACAAAAACAAAATGGTTCTTCAAGAAACATATTCCCAATATGTTGGTAACCCAAAAATGGAAAGTTTGTAATGTAATTAATCACCTGTGAAGAGTTTGAAAGCTGTAGGCATACTTCTCTTCTGTGAAACCCAGAAAACATCTGATTTCTTTGACATATACAAACCAGGATCAATAATTATTGGCTTTGCTCGATGAGACCTACAAATTTGTTTTTGTTTACGTTGATCAAAACGAAATCAAAGTTGTAACTGTAGCTAATTATACTTACTCTTTCCAGCCAATGTTGCTTGTATGATCGATGAAATTGAGATCTCGAGGGAGATATGAAAACGTATGCAACAGATCTGGAATCAAATCTCAAATTATTGATTTAAACAAAATAATAAACAGAGAAGCTTAGGGTTCTAATTTTTTTGTTACCATCTTGTGTTACGAGAGGATAGTCAGAGGCACTGAGATTAATAAACCAATCCCAGTCTCCACCTTCACGAAGCAATATCGCTGCTGCGTGAAGTGTATTAGCCACCATAGTTGGACCACGATAAGTGACGAAATTAGCCTTTACAATCATTCGAACATTTTTGAATCTCTGAAACAGAGTTTGATTCGCTACAAAATAACTAAGATCTAATCGTTCTTCCGGTGAAGCTTCTCGATCCAGATGAACTACGTATTGATTGTTCGGATGGTAAAGCGCCATTAGAGTTCGTTTCAGCATCTCACCATCTCCGGAAGAGCCGGAAATTAGATAAGCGAAACGTGGTGGTGGAGGAGGTGAAACGGAGACTGAGAGTGAGACGGACACTGGATTTATCTTCGATTCGACGAACACTGAGGATCTAAGTCCATAAACTGAAAACGGAATCAAACGAGCTTGACCAGAAGACGAAGCTAAGTTCGTTAGCAACAAGAGAAACAAAGAACAAATAGATCCAATCGCTAATGGTAGCATCCATTTCCGGTCTACAGCTTGTTGCTTGTGACGAACTTGCATGTAATAGCTCTTCAATTTTTTCATCTTCGAAGTTGAAGAAGAAGAAGAGGTAACAGAATCTCTCTGCGTTTTCAGATCGATTATTTAAGTGGCTGTGGTATGAGACTTGGAGTGAGGTTTGGGTTTGGGATTTCGAAACCGTACAAATTACGAAATAGAGAAGATGAAGAATTGGTGTGTTCTTCTTCGTTTGTTGGTCTGTTCTTTTTGTATGTTCAATATTTTTTTCTATATTTTATAGATATTTTTATAGTATTTTTTATATATTTAATACATAGTGTGATTTTTTTCTATTAAAGTATATGTCATGTTTTAATTTTATCCGATTTAGGTCTATTATTATATAATCTGATTCTTTTCTAAGATTTAATATCATTCAGCATATCATTTTTTGTTTAATGCAATAGTGGTCAAAGTGGTATCTGAACATTTTTCTACATTATAGTATTTAATCCTAGTAAACAAAGCAAAAAAGTACATAAATATAGATATAATGTAGGTGAATGATTAATGTTTTAAATGATTTACATTTTATAAGTAGGTCATATAAATATATAATGTATGTTTTAATTAATTAAGAGCAATAAATTACTCTTTAACAAGTTTCATTATGTTCCCATTTAATAAGTTGCCATTAATTATAAAATCTTGACCTTCCAAATTTTTAGAGGACTATTACATAGTTAACTAAACAGTATTGCTAACATGGTAGGCGTAATGGGCTTTAGGTCCATAAAATCCTATACTGAAACACCTACAGCCCATCAAAACCCATACTGTAACAGAACACTTTTAATGATTTAATCTCTAACCATCTTTGACCAAAAAAAAAAAAACTCTAAACAATCAAAAAAATGTTACAACGAAAGTAAATGATCGAATAAACTATCCAAAAAGTCTTAACCGCATTTCATTCTTCATATAGAATTTTTTTTTTTTTACAGATTCAAAAGGGAAGAATAACCTATAAGAGAGTAGAAAGAATTTTGTATGAAAAAGTCAAAATTAGAGTAATTCTTACTGAAAAATATGTTCTTCTCTTATAGGGTCCATTCATCCCCAAAGTGGAAATGGCTATTCATCATCCTTCTTCTTAGATTCTGGTCTGTTAATTAATTGCAAAAAAAAATCAGCATTAGTATAAAATAATATATAGAATAATAAATAATATATTCTGCATTTATAAATTAAAAGTTTATATCGGTACATGCCATGCCTGGCAAAAAATCTTCCTGCTTGGTCCCACGTTTTCTTCCTTGAAACGCATATTATAGTATATAATAATCTATTGGTCTTAAGACTCGTCACTAATCTAAATCCTTAGCTAATATAAGCTATGTCATCAAATATATTAAAATTCGGGCAACGTATAAAAAAAACAGTAGTAAAATACTCGATATACAATTATTTAACGATGTTTTATTTAAATCAAAATTAGTCCTTCCAAGTTCCATATAGTCGTTAACTCTATACTATTTCTACTTCATTATCTTTACCAAACAACGTATGTTAATGTTAGTGAAAAAATGTAAATAAATTATTAAACGTACCATTTGTCTCTGTATTCGTTACTTTGGAAGAAAGATGGTTGGGAATCAGTAGAGAGATGGTGAAACTGTAACTGGTTATGATTGTTAGGTTGAATCTGGTTAAGGTAATTAGGAGTAAGATCACCAAAAAAGGTTTCATAATCATCATCAAAACCAGAATAAGTGGCATTTTCGTTATTATTGTTGGCAGATGCATGACATGAACCGAGATTATTGTTAGGATTGGGAATAAACTGCTGGACGACGTTGGTTATCTCTAACTCCATTTCTCCGAAATTACCACCATGCCCTTCGTCAGTTACAAGATTGATTGATTCCGACGAGGAGGACTCGTTGGCGGAGAATGAACTAAAGGTGGCGGCGTGGGGATTTTTGATTACAGCGGCGTCGGGATTGAAGCCAGTGGCGTCGGGATTGAAACCGGTGACTGCGGGATTGAAACCGGTGACTGCGGGATTGAAGCCGGTGACGGCAAGATTGAAGCCGGTGACTGTGGGATTGAAGCCGGTGGCGCAGGGATTGTATGCGGCGGCGGGATTGAAATTGGTAATTTGAGTTCGGATACGATTTAATTCAACGGTGAGGAGTGAGATTCGATATTCAAGAATCGAAGTGACTTGCAGGCAGCCATGGACAGGGAATCGATGGTGCATATTGGATTGAGATATTAACGATTGAGCTATCTCGTCTCGTTGATTATGGCACATTTGTTTCAACATATCTTTAATTTTCTGGAATTTGAATAGACGGTTAGCGTTTCGGAAGTCTTGAGGACGATTCGCAGATAAGTGACGACAAAACACACAGTTCGCTGGACAACACTGCCTTCGATACGTGCAACCGGCGACCGCCTGGTCTTTCCCTTTAATTGCGCCGGAGTAGTCTTGCAGTGTCATCAAGATGATGAGAATCAATAAAAAAGCCATGAAAACGAGTTTGTTAGCCATGATGATAGGCGACTCTGTTTTTTCTTGTTCTGTTATACAGCATTAAAAAGATGAAAACGCAGTCGTAGTAGTATTTATAGAAGGAACTGGAGCAAGAAATAGGAGTGAAGTGAGCGATAAATTTCTTTTTATTGGGATATTTATTATTTTTTATTATTATGAACTAATTAAAAAGCTTCTCTAAAACGAAATATAGTCGTTATGGACCTATGGTGTTTATAAACGATAAACTGCCTCGACAGAGAGAATGTCGGGTCGCCACGTTTTGATTGCTCATACTTCTGTGCGAAATTACATCTGGAGAATGAGATTAGATGATGATGTTCTTCAAATCCAGCATATGTAACTAACAAAAGAATGCATAGAAGTATTTTACGATTATTAACATTTTTACGATACCAACACTACTTTTAGCATGCCAATGTTACTATAAATCATGCAACCTAAAAAGGGTAAACATATATTTATAGTATTGGGATGTAATAGTGTTACTTACGAGTTAGAACAGTCATATATACACTAAAATGTTGATGATGATAATTTCTATGGTAATGGAATTTTATATGCGACTTTTGTTAAGTGGAAAATGAACTTTATGAAACCTTTCGGGATAAGAAAAGCTTCTCCTGTAAACATAAGTAATATAAATCTACTTTTTGAATACTATTATTTGTTTATTTTCCAGATTTTATGCTACTATTAACCTAATAAAATAAATAGTGACGACGAGCCATGTGTCAAGTGTCAACAAAAAGGATATTTTCAATTCTAGCTTCAACCAACATACTATAATTAAAATAAAAATTTGATTGGACTACACATGGAGTCAGCTTTGTACCATTTCGATTTTTGATTACCCGAAATTTCAAACGCGTTTTATTGACCTACAAATTTAGTCATTAACTTCTTAATAGTTCTAAAAATGAACACTAATTATGTATAGTTGTGGTGGGTCGGTGGACTAATTAAATTATTAATTAACTTATTAATTATAATAACAACCCAAATCTATTAATATGCTATTCAATTTTATTTTTTAATTCAATTCAATGCAACGCCTCTGACGCCTGGATCTTCTCTGACCTCTCTTTCTCTTTCCTCGTGCTATTGCCGCACTATCTCGCTATTGCTCTGCTTGTGAGTTGTAAATTGTGATCATCGTTCTCTCATCGACTTTGTCTCTGTAAGATCTCACATTGTTCCCTCAATGTTATGCTTTACTTGTTTCCATCTCTGATAAGAGAATTTGATCCTATATTAGTCGTGGCCATGATTCGTAGATTGCTCGAAACCGAAGCGATTTAGTCTCTGTTGTTACTTTTTCCTTTGATATATTGAACGATTTTTTTCGTTTGTGTTTTGTGAATTTCTGACTTGCGAGGGAGGAAGAACGAGAACAATCGTCGAGGAACAAAACGGAAATAGCTACGTATCGATAACATCGGGAGATAGAGTTAGTGAGTGAGCGAGAATGGGAATGGAAGAAGAAGCTGGAGTTTTTCGGAAGATTACGATTGGAGTCTGCGTCATGGAAAAGAAGGTGAAATGCGGCCCCGAGGTTTTTTTTCCTTTCGCGTTTTTTAAACTCCGACGAACGAACAGATTGCGATGATTTTGTTTGAATCCTTTTCCCTCTAACAAATCTGTTATACTCCGGTGAGTTTGTTTTTGACGCCGCTTATATAGATTGTTCGTGTGGATTTGTAGGTTTTCTCAGCTCCAATGGCACAAATTATGGACAGGATTCAGTCGTTTGGGGAATTTGAGGTTAGTTTACTTTCTCGATTTGTTTCTGAAGATTTGAGGATTCGATGTTTCTGAGATTTTGATTTGGTGATCTCGGACCTGTACTTTGTTCCCCACTTGGAGATGCCTTTTGATTAGACTTTACTTCTAATTTGTGATTTTAATTTTATTGGAAGATGTTTTTTGCTGGGTTAGTTTTCTCAAGTTGTGGGTGTTTCTCTCTGTGGATTCTATGGTGTATTATTTTTATTTTTCCGTTTTTATTTGTGATCTCAATGACCCTTTCTTACCACTTTATGACTAGATCATACATTTTGGGGATAAGGTTATTCTTGAAGACCCAGTAGAAAGGTATGTTTCTGACCAAATATATGAATATTTTACTTTTGTTTTTTTTTACTATATAATATCTTCTTTAATTCACGTGATGCACATCGATTTATAACATTTTTTATCGATTAGTTTATTAGGAGAAAGTGTAGTTAATAAATATTGTCAAATATAGTTATGTTATAAGACCATAAATTCACCAGGGACTTTGCTGTTTCAGTTGGCCGATTTGTGATTGTTTGATTGCTTTCCATTCATCTGGATATCCCCTTGAGAAAGTTCAAGCATATTCTGCTTTAAGAAAGTGAGTTCTACCTTTTTTAACTTTTGTTGATTGCTCAGTAAATAAATTGAGTTTGGCTTTTGAGGTGTGGCCTTTTCAAACTTCTATGATTCAGTCCCTTTATAGTTAATGAACTGGATCCGCAATATCTTCTTCATGACCGGAGGAAAGTGTATGAGGTAAGAATTTTAGACTGGGTGAGAGTTGACTTTATTTTCATTTTTTCATTTTCATGTTTCCCACTCATTTATTTTCTTGAGGTTTCCTTTTTTCATTTAAAAGAAGACTGTATACTTTCTCTTTAATTATCAAATTGTTCTATTTGTGTGCATCTATAGCATCTTGAGCTGTATGGTATCCCAGTTCCTAGATATGCGTGTGTCAATAGAGATGAACCACACCAAGACCTTGATTATTTTGTCGAGGAAGAAGATTTTGTCGACGTTAAAGGTGAACGATTCTGGAAGCCATTTGTCGAAAAGCCCGTCAATGGTAAGCTTATCTTTTTTAATCTGGTCATAGAAATTCTTAACTACCCATAAACTACAAATTTATGCTTGATTCATGTCACTGAATTGTTCTTACTTCTTACTTCGGAGGGTATTAGCTAAAATTATTTTTCATATTATGTTTAAATTGTTGTTTAATCTTTTCTGCATATGTCTGGTATGTAAATATGGGCGACTGCTTGTTAAATATTCAAGAAATGTGTTTTAACTTGATCTCAGTATATTTTTCTGAGTTTATATTATTTTCTTTACTAGTTTTTGACTATCAGCCTTGATCCCAATCCCAATTATTTTTCAGATTTGCAGATATTTCTTTTATTGTCTACTAATAGTTGACATTCTTTATGTTCATAAAGGAGATGACCATAGTATAATGATATACTACCCTAGCTCAGCTGGTGGAGGCATGAAAGAATTGTTTCGTAAGGTACTACTTCTTTCTACAGAACTTGATTTCTGGTGGTTAAATTTGGCCTAATATTATTATAAAAAACTGTGATACACTACTGTAGTTGGCACTTTCACTACCTAAAGTATTTCTGCAGAAATTGGCTAATTCTAGGATTGAACTGTTTTGTTGAATATTATTGTAATATTTTGTGACACATTCCTATGGTTAGCAATTTTAGTACCTAATATCTTTCTGACCCCAAGTTTTTGTTTTAGGTTGGGAATCGATCAAGCGAATTTCATCCTGATGTCAGAAGAGTAAGGAGGGAAGGTTCTTATATATACGAGGAGTTTTTGCCTACCGGAGGAACTGATGTCAAGGTTGGGATTTTGTTGCGGTGTAGATGCTTCTACATAAGCTAATTCTGTTTTATTCTATGACCAGTCTACTTTTCATACAATATTGCAATTTGTTTTCATGCTCTTGCTGGTATCCAGGTCTCCTAAGTTGAGAAAGTTGCCGTATTAATGTCACTATGCTGTTCTGTTGACCTGTTTTGGTTCAAGATTGGCTTTAAAAGAGTTTTCGTCTGACACTCTACCCTGCATTATAGGTCTACACTGTAGGTCCCGAATATGCACATGCTGAAGCAAGAAAGTCACCGGTTGTTGATGGTGTAGTAATGAGGAATCCAGATGGGAAGGAAGTAAGTATGTTGATAAATTACCAACCCATTCCACATATGAAATCTGTGACTCCTTTTTCATGAACAATGGAGCTGTGGTTAGCAGTTTATCAAAAGCTGTTGATTATATAGAAGAATTGTAACTTATGTGTTATGTCTCACGAAGGTGCAGAATGTTGATGTTCAAACATTGATCAAGTATTATTTTTTTATTGAACAGGTGAGGTATCCAGTTTTGCTTACACCCGCTGAGAAGCAAATGGCGAGAGAAGTTTGCATTGCATTTAGGCAAGCGGTATGTGGTGATTCCAATTGTCTAGCTGTCATTGTTCTTTGCTGAGTTCTTCTTCTACTGCCTCATAATTTTATCTGCGTAACAGTTATAAGTAGACATGCCTGAGTCTCTCTTATAATGCGTAGATTGTACATTATTGAGCTAAAATAAATAATTATTTTAGCTCAATTTCCTTCCATTTTTCAATTTCCTTTTTTTATTTCCTTCCACCTTGAGTACAAGGTGATTTTTCAGCGACGGAGTATTGATACGATGAGGTGAAAGTGAAAAGAAATAAATAATTACTTTGGTTAAGTTCTTTTACGGTTTTACTTTTGACCTTGTGGGTCACTAGGTATTTATAGAGAAGAGTATATAATCTAAGAGAGGGGATCTTTGATCATTTGTGTAAAAGCTTATGCTTATGGGGAGGGAGAGGACTCCATTAAACCTCCTCTAGGTCACTTGTTTCTCTTCAAATCATCTATAAAACTATATTTCTATTTAACTGTTCTTGTTCTACTATCCAAAGCGTATCATACATTATTGAGCTAAACTGTATATAACCATTGAACTGTTTAAAAATGCTCTCTTTCACATTATTGTCCGCAATAGAATCCGTATTAACTGCTTTCTTTGGTATAGTCAGTTAGAAGGGATATTTACTTGGTGTGCTTGTAGATTCTCTAACTAATTTCTCTATTGCTTATCTTCTGCTTCAGACCATTGAACTGTTTTAAAATGCTCTCTTATATATTATCGTCCGCAATAGAATTCGTGTTAACTGCTTTCTTCCGGTATAATCACTAGAAGGAATTTACTTGGTGTGCTTGTAGATACTCTAACTAATTTCTCTGTTGCTATCTTCTGCTTCAGACCAAACGCTTCTTATCATGATACAACGTATTCTGTTAAATACGCATACACACATGTTGCCTGGCAAAAGTGGAAGATATTATTGTCTGATATAACGCATTAACGGAGTAATTTTTCATGTCTGTAGGTATGCGGATTTGATCTCCTACGATCTGAGGGAAGTTCATATGTATGTGACGTAAATGGATGGAGTTTTGTGAAGAACTCATATAAGTGAGATATTATTCTGGCCTTTTATTTCCCTTCTGAATTTTGTTTCATTAATATCTGCTCAAGGAAAATCACAAATCATGAAATATATGTTGCCGCTGACCTAGCAATTTTTAAAAAATTATGTTCACTAAGTGAATTGCAATTCTACAGCTTTTGAGCGGCATCTTGTCTTATAAAAAGGCGTACTGTTTTGCTATAAACTAGTGGAGGCAGAGCTCATCGCTTATTATTTGAGATAAACACTGTCATCGTCATATCCACTTTTGTATCACATAAGTGACATTAGATAGCTTTCGATCCTCATTTTTGTGGTCTTTGTTAAACTTGGAAAGCTGAGGTGTGTTCAGACACCAACGTGCTGCCTTCTTTTGGAACTCTCAGTATGCATTCATTTCGATTTTTAATATCAGAAATTTCACTATCTCTTATACTTCAAGGTATTATGATGATGCGGCTTGTGTGCTACGGAAAATGTTTTTGGATGCAAAGGCTCCTCATCTTTCTTTGACAATTCCTCCCATTCTGCCATGGAAGATCAATGAACCTGTCCAATGTAACGAAGGTCTAACTCGTCAAGGAAGTGGCATCATTGGAACTTTTGGGCAGTCAGAGGAGCTACGCTGTGTCATTGCTGTTGTTCGGCAGTATGTTTAGCATAGGATCACCTGTCCTCTCTTAAATTCTCTCTGTTCATCCAGGCCTGAGTTGTGTTTAACTTCTCTTGCAGCGGTGATAGAACCCCCAAGCAGAAAGTGAAACTAAAAGTTACAGAGGAGAAACTTTTAAATCTGATGTTGAAGTACAATGGAGGAAAGCCAAGAGCTGAGGTGAGAGGCTTGAGCTTTCCCACCATTGACTTAGTCCTGCCTATAGCGATTCTTATTCTGGGATTTTTTTTTTTTACTTTTTCGCAGACAAAACTTAAAAGTGCTATTCAATTGCAAGATCTATTGGATGCCACAAGAACGTTAGTTCCTCGTACAAGGTAGACCCCTGATAGTGATCTTGATAACTTGAATTATGCTTACAGTCCTAAGAATTTCCTTGCCTGAAGTGTACTCTGGGATACACAAATCCTTACTGATTAACAGAACCAGTGGATTCAAGGATTTCATGGATGATTGTAAGAAATCAAACTTGAATGAATGAGCTAACCTCATTCTTGGAACACTCTTGATATTTCTATAATATATTTTTCCATCGAGCCAGCTGGAACCATACATTGGCTATTCTTTACTGAAGAGGACTTTTGTTTATGAATTATGATTATCCTGTTGAAGCTTTCTCTATTGACTAATATGCTTCATTGACTAGTGATGTATTTCATGAATACAGTTTGAAAATCTGGCAACTATCTTATTGTATATGTTTGGTGTTTAGACCAGGTGAAAGTGACAGTGATGCAGAAGATCTTGAACATGCTGACAGGCTTCGACAAGTGAAAGCTGTTCTTGAAGAGGTTGTGTACCGTAATAATCTTCATTTTATCTTTGTATCCTTTATACAGCTATATTTCTTGTTTTAGGAAGGATGTTAGGAACTAGATATTTCTTGAAAACGCAGTCTCATATTAAAGATGTGAAAAACGTGCAGGGTGGGCATTTCTCTGGCATATACAGAAAGGTTCAGCTGAAGCCGCTGAAATGGGTTAATGTACCAAAAAGTGATGGTGAAGGTGAAGAGGAACGCCCAGTGGAAGCTCTTATGATCCTGAAATATGGGGGTGTTCTAACTCATGCTGGTAGAAAGCAGGTAACATTATTGGTAGTTAATGTAAGGATATCTAACAACGGTGCAGGCAGTTGATGAATTGTTCTCTGATTTTTCCACAGGCCGAAGAACTTGGTAGATACTTTCGAAACAATATGTATCCAGGTGACGACCCTTGATCTGCTTTGTTTTGTCCAATCATTCCATATTCTACCTTCCATATCTCTCATACAATTATCTGAAACGGCCAATAGTAGTTGTGTTGATCAATATATATTTATTTCTGAGTGCTTTATGAATGAAAAAGTAAATGCTTTCAGGTGAAGGTACCGGTTTGCTCCGTCTTCATAGTACATACCGTCATGACCTTAAAATTTACAGCTCTGACGAGGGACGTGTTCAAGTACAACTTTCTGCCAATCTATTTGCTACGATGACCATAGATCATTCAGATATCTACATCTTTATATTCCTCATTTGTTGCACTAAACTATGATAGAGTTCCCCAGATCAAAATATAATGTAGTTGCACTTTTTGCAGATGTCTGCAGCTGCTTTTGCTAAAGGCTTGCTTGACCTAGAAGGACAGCTGACCCCCATCCTGGTTTGCAGTTTTCTTTTATGGAGGTTGTATAGTGATTGGTACTTGGCAATGTCATAATCATTAAATTTCGTATCTTTTTTCTCTAGGTTTCTCTGGTTAGCAAGGACTCTTCTATGTTGGATGGCCTTGAGAATGCGAGCATTGAAATGGAGGCGGCTAAGGTTTGTCCCTCTCTTTATGACATGTTGATTGTGGCTTCAGCAGATATGGACGAAAAAGCATGTTTTGGTACTAAATAGAAGTATCAACCAATAATCTGTAGTTACATTCAAAACGTCTAAATTGAATCTTTTTCTATGAATAGAGGTCTCTCTAATGCACATGATCAGTGGATTCTTGAACTTATATTCTTTTATGCATGCTTAGATGGTTGAATTTCATCTGCGAGAAGTATGATGAATTATATTCTCAAATGCTAGTTTCCCAACTTGCCTGCAGGCTCAATTAAATGAGATCATAACCGCCGGCTCAAAGATGGTAAATGAATATGTCTCTTCTGAATTACCTTGGATGACTAATGGGGCTGGCCTTCCTCCTCACGCTGCTGAGCACCTACCTGAATTGGTACTTACCTTGTTTCTGACCTAAACTTAGTCTATTAGCATCACTCGCCTTACTACTTGTTTTCTGAGTTCTCATTATATTAAGCAATCATCAGTTTTGTTTGCATTTTCTAACTGCGTTTTTGTTCCAGTTTTGTCAATAGAAAACTGGAATATCGAGTGTTTTTACCACTTGGCAATAGAAAAGGGTTTACTGAAGAGCACAGAATATATACTCAATGTTCCTTTTCTGTTTACAATAGGTAAAATTAGCTAAAAGGGTGACAGAACAAGTGATGCTACTTGCAAAAGATGAACACGATAATCTCACTGAGCCTAGCGCATATGATATAGCCCCTCCATATGATCAAGCAAAAGCCCTTGGCAAGTCAAACATTGACGTTGGTCGGATTGCTGCCGGATTACCATGTGGTAGTGAAGGATTCCTTTTGATGTATGCTCGGTGGAGAAAACTTGAAAGGGATCTCTACAACGAAAGAAGAGAGTAAGTGTGTGGTCATAGTGGATTTACCTATGAATTCTTATTTTCTGTATGAGTTTTATGAGTGGGCACTGATTGTTGGAATTAAATGCAGCCGGTTTGACATAACGCAGATTCCTGATGTTTATGATTCATGCAAGTAAGCTATGTATTTCAGTCTATTATGTTTAATTTGTCGGTATTTTGATGTATATCTAGATTGATCCTAACTTCAACTGCTCCATTCTGAATATCGTGCAATGCGTTTCTCACTTCAGGTATGACCTGCTACATAATTCTCATCTCGATCTAAAAGGACTAGACGAACTCTTCAAAGTTGCGCAGGTATGAGCTGAATATAAAGCTGTACTTTCTCTTCCACTATTTGAAACTTCAATGGTATAACTCGATGTACCATCAACCGTTTGTCTTGGTGAGACAGTTTTACTTTACTCCTAAATGCATCGTAGATTTCCAGATTCAAACCGTGCCTTTTCTATTGTATACATCTATGTTTTGCATTTTGATCTTAGACTGTGTTGATAAGGGCCAATTATGTGTTATGTGGTTGCAGTTGCTTGCTGATGGTGTAATCCCAAATGAGTACGGGATCAATCCAGAGCAAAAGCTCAAAATCGGTTCAAAGGTGTGGGTTCCTCTTCTTAGCCTTCTAACTTCCACAATTGTATATGGATTTTTTTTTTTCTCTCTCTCTTGGAATTATCTTAAGTGTCCATGGTTTTCTTAGATGATCTCAAAGCTTTCCATATGTGTGTGTTTTCTTTGTCTTTTAAATTAAGATTGCTCGTCGGTTGCTGGGTAAAATCTTGATTGACTTGAGGAATACTAGAGAAGAGGCCATGAGTGTTGCAGAACTGAAGAACAGCCAAGACGAAGTCTCAGTGTCATTATATTCGTCGAAAAAGGAGGATAGATATAGTCAACCAAAACTTTTCATTAATAGCAATGAGTTGAGACGGCCTAGCACTGGAGAGAACAAAGATGAAGATGAAGATAAAGAAACCAAATACCGATTAGATCCAACGTATAACCGAAATCTCTCATTTCCCATTTATGAAACTTTAAGTTACTTCATGTCTAGTTTTCTTAACTTCATTGTTCTACTGTGTTCACTTTAGGTATGCAAATGTGATGACGCCTGAACGTCATGTGAGGACGCGCCTTTACTTCACATCTGTGAGCTCCTTCTTCCATTTCTTTTATCTTTATTACATGCAAAAATGGAAAAACTTATTTGACATTTTCATGTGACTCTCTCTGGGCTCTTGGAACTCTTAGAATTACACTGTGATTTATGGGTAGATCATTACAACTAGTTTGATAATCAGTCAAGCATATGGTTTGTAACTATTGACAGGAATCACATCTTCATTCTCTGATAAACGTGTTACGATATTGTAACCTCGATGAATCTCTTCAAGGAGAAGAAAGTCTCGTCTGCCAAACTGCATTGGAACGTCTTTGTAAAACCAAAGAACTTGATTACATGAGCTACGTTGTCTTACGACTGTTTGAGAACACTGAGGTAATAAATACAACGCACCCACCTTCTCTTTTATCTCTTATGGTTTCAAGTTGTGTTATACTTAATTACTCTTGTCAGACATTTGAAAAACGCAAATTGGTTTCAACAGATATCTCTGGAAGACCCGGAACGATTCAGAGTCGAACTTACATTTAGCCGTGGCGCAGACTTGTCTCCCTTACAGGTAAAGAGCAAAGACTAAATATATATTGAAAGTGTAACGTTTGTAATTTAGTTAAGAAATAGTAGAAGTTGATTTGTTGTTGTTTTTTGGTAAACATCAGAAGAAGGACGATGAAGCAGAATCGTTGCTACGGGAACACACACTTCCTATAATGGGACCAGAGAGGCTTCAAGAGGTAGGTTCGTGTTTAAGCCTCGAGACAATGGAGAAGATGATACGTCCATTTGCAATGCCTGCCGAGGACTTCCCTCCACCGTCAATTCCAGCAGGCTTCTCTGGTTACTTTTCGAAAAGCGCCGCCGTGCTCGAGCGTCTCGTTAAACTTTGGCCTTTCAACAAGAACTCCGCTTCTAATTCCAAAAGCTAAAAACACACAACAAAGCAGATGATGAATAAATAGATGATAGTCCTAAATCCTAATCCATTTATTTTTTAGAACTAAATTTTGAATCTTATTTTGTTTCTATTGTAGAATCAACAATTCTTTATTTTCGATTAGCAATAATGGAAATTAGCAAAGCATTTATTAGTCATTGGTTTTATACTTCACCCTCGGATACTCGCTCGGCTACCCGAGACGT